>APFE030894162.1:51711-123578 GCA_000404065.3 Pinus taeda | reverse complement strand
AAGGAACATGTCCATACCACATTTCATATGGAGTCTTGTTTCTTATAGCATTAGATGGACATCTATTCATTATATATGCAGCACATAGAACAACATCAGCCCAAAACATTATCTTTACATTTTTGAAGAAAAGCATGGATCGTACCATATTCAAGATTGTTCTATCATTCTTTCAGCTACACCATTCTGTTGGGGATTATAAGGCACAGTTGTTTGATGTTTGATCCCATGTTGGCGAAGATAGTTTTCAAATTCATTTGATGTATATTTTTTTCCATTATCAGTGCGAATAGACCCAATATGAGATTGTGCATCATTTTCAATCCATTTATGAAAATTCTTGAATGTTTGAAAAGCATCAGATTTGTTCTTCAATAAATAAACCCAGCACATTCTGGTGTAGTCATCAATAAACGTCATGATATATTTATTTCCATTTGCAGAATAAACAGGCATTGGACCACATAAATCTGAATGAATGAGTTCAAGCTTCCTATGTCTCTTGAATGTGAATCAGAAAAGACTGTTTCCTATGCTTTCCTAGAATGCAAGCATCACATTACTTAAGTTTCCTAGGAATTGTAGGCAAACCAGCAACACCATTTTTCTTCAATAAGCGGAGACTGTCATAGTTTAAATGTCCAAATCTAGCATGCCATAATAAACTTGATGGAAGTGTACCTTCTTCATGATGAGAAATATATGAGAAATGTTGTGCATGAGCAGATGTTCCTTGCAGTTTGAGAAGCCTTTCTTCTTCTATTCCCCTCATGACAAGTGAGTGGTCAGATGCTTTTCTTACCTCAAGCTTGCCATCAAACATATGAATGGAGTTACCTTGCTGGCGGATGTGGACCAAGGACAACAAGTTTCTCTTGAGTTGTGGGAGATATAGAACATGATCCAGAAGAAAGTCTGGAAGACCAAGCAATTTAAGCCCGATTATGCCAAGCCCTGATGGCTTGATTTTTGATTGATCTGCAAAGTATACTGTTCCATCAACATTGTCGGTGAAATCTTAAAAAAAATCTTTTCTATGAGTCATGTGACAGGTTGCTCCTGAATCAAGCAACCAATCATTTTTCCAGGAATCAAGTGAAGCATTAAACAAGTCTTCATTTACTCCAATGTTACATTGTTTCTCAACATAGTGAGCGGATTCAAGTGCTTTACCTTTGTCTGTATCATCAGTTTTACCTTTCTGTTGGTTTCTTTTCTGCTCAATTTTGTCCCATGGTAGCTTGCAATGTAGAGGCATCCAATGTGAATCGCATTTCTTTTGGCAGCGAATACAGTGTAAATCTGCCTTTTCTCCTTGAGAATATCTGCCCCCCTGCCTCTGAAATATCTTCCTCTTCCTCTTCGTCCACCTCTTCCTCTTGTAGAATCTTGAGCAGGGTGCTTTTCTTTATGAGCAAGGCACACAGTCTCTTCAGAAGACTCAGGGGTTGTCTTCTTTCCAAAAGCTTTCTCTCTTTCAACAAACTTTTTCACAAGAGAGGCAAAGGTTATATCTTTGAGATTTCCATTTGCTTGCAAAGACTCAAGATAATTGGAGTAAGTAGGATAAATTGCCTTGAGAAAAGCAATAAGAGGGATAATACACCTCAAACCTTAGTGCCGATTTGATATCATGCATTATAGACTTACTTCAGATGCAAGAGCAAGAGGATCATTATTTTGCAGTTCAAGAGTGAAGAGTTTAATCATGAGTTGGACAACTTCAAGTGAAAAATGTGAGTCATAGAGTTCTTTCAGCTTTTGTAGGGCTTCAAAGGCAGTGGAATATGACAAAATATGACGACTCACCTCTTCATTTACAGATGCTGCGATTAATGCATAAGCTTTGTTGTTCTTGTTTTCCCAAATGACGAGCTCTTTGTCTGAGGTAGGCTGTATTGGGTCATTGTCTCCTTCTCCGACACACACTCCTTTCCACAACTCATTGAAGATGAGGGTGTGTTTTATCATCCAGGACCATTCAGGATAGTTTTCCTTGCCAATGATAACTATTCCTACCATGGAGATGATTGAATGCATTCTGTAAGAAAAAAATTACTTCTGCTGATAGAAAACAATATATATGTTATACCTTCCACTTCTCAACCATATAACATATTGCCATAAAAAACTTAATAAAATTTCATGTCACGTTCACTCCTTCTTTTTTTTTAATAATATATTATCGCTCCATAATATATTATTATTCTTACACATGAAATTCACCGCACCAATGTTTTCATGTAAAAAATATCGGACCAATCTAAACAGTGATTTAAAACTGCGCTGCTATCAAACAAAATGGAATACCATGAACACATGAAACAACAACATTCGAACTTTTTTTTTTTGAAACAACAGCATTCGAATGATTTAAAAACTGTGCATACTGATTTTGAATCCAGCGAATCGAATACACCGTTTAACACACCATTCGAACAGTGTTCAATTTTTTTTTTTTGTTTCACTATCGGTCATTCCACTCTATTTTGTTGCCCACGAAATCACTCGTCATACCGGTACGCGCTATCCCAAATCATCAATACCATACCGAATAATATAAATTTTCAATCCATGTGTGGAAGAAAGTTATTCTCAGATCCTTCCCACTCATTTAAAATGAATCCAAACCAACGAAAAAATTGTATGGCCAATGCACTAGATATCCAAATACAGGTTGTCATGCAATTCGAGCAAAATTTCCTAGAAATTGCAATGGAAGAAAGACAGTACTATCACTATCACTAAGCAGAGGAACAGGGTCAGATTCAATAATAATTTTCAACTAGAACCACTAGAACTGCTCGTGCAAAACTGTTAGAACAAATACATTTGAAACGCCACAAGAACTTCCATGCAGAAAAGGTTAGCACATCTCCACGCAGAAAGGGTAACGCATCTCAAGTAGTATCATGCTGTCTCAAATACGTAGTGTTTTCATTGAAAAAGAAACTATATTCGTATAACAGCGTTCAAAAATATGAAATTGATACCAGGTCAGATACCAATGTTCAAAGAGCATTCAATACCATGTCAGATACCAGCGTTCAAACAACATTCAATAATACAGTTAAACGCATACCAATTCATTCAGAGGGACAACGCTTAGTGGATTAGTTGAGAATGACAGAGGACAGCGCTCAGTTCAATGCTCAGACCAGCGTGCAGCCCACATTAGCAAAAAATGAAGGGAGTTACAACTTATTTTGAGAACTGGCTTTGATACCATGTCAGGCCAGGCAGTAACTCTCCAATAGGCAGTAAAACTAATTCAATTCATTTCATTAGGTAGGCTATTGTTATATACAAAAGGGTGTGACTGCTCAGTTCACCCAACCGTGAGGATTAGGTATCAATAGTTCGAGCAAAGCAGAGCAGAGCAGAGTAGGGTCAAGTTGTATAGGACAATGCATTCGATGGATGGATAGTAGTGACGGTTCGACAGATTGTAGATGAAATTCTCCCTAGTTGAGAGGGAGTGTTAAAATTGGCAACTAGGGCCAAACTCCATGTGGGTCACCTTATTTACGGCTGCTGATATTTTTTCCTAGATTCCTCTCGTCGAGAGGTGTAGGATTGATCTAAAGATCATTCGATTCCGATAAGTATTTATGAAGATATGAATTTATTTTGATTATGGACAAATTGTCAAGTCGGCCACCAACTTACATAGGCTCAGAAGCCCAACCATCATGTCTATTCAACCTCAACGTTTTGCATATAAATACAAGGAGCATTCTCCTCATTTGGACACTTCACTCTCACACACCTCTCTCTCTCCTGCGCAGAAAAGTGTCTCTCTCTCACACGTGTAGTTGAAAGGAAGATGTCCTAGGGCAAAGAGGATGCAGAAAAAGGACAGCAAGTCATCTTTGACCAGCGTTGACCTTCCAAGAAGTGAGGATTGGGTGTGGTTGCCTCTCTTAGGGAGGCCACAATTTTTGGCACAAAAATCAAGGTGATCTGACCTCTGGTTTGACTGGTATTGATTGCCCTAGTTTAGGGCTGTAGTTGACTTCAGAAATCTGCACTTTGACTGAACTTTTGGGGCTGTTCTAGGGTTGTTTCTTTAGGCTATTCGAGGACAAGTTGACCAGAAATTGACCAAGTATTTTAGAGGTCAATTTCAGCTAGTTTGACCAAGTTTGATTTTGCTGATCTAGGGTTTGCTGTTGCTAATATAAAATTACAGAATTCAAATTTTGTACTATTTCTCTGTGCTGAACTATTGAAGATAAAAGAAGATTTGATCAAAGGGTTTCCCCAAATTGGGGTTTGTCCCTGGCTAGCTGCCACATCTTGTGTCTCGTCTTGGCTTGTTTTTAGTTTATCATTTAATGTTCTGTCTGCACTTTACTTAATGTATATGTGATTGCTAATCTGTGACTAATAAAAAGAAAAATAAGTAAATTGCTCTGAGCATAGAACATACCATAATTTAACATATGAAAGTCCCTAATAAGTGCAGTGCCAACCCTAAAGTCACCATACTTTTGTAATCCATCCAAAGATGATTGCCTCAGGAGTTCTCTTGACAAATTTCTCAAGATGGAGCCTGCTCAAAATTGATTACATGAACGGTTCTATTTAAAATTAGAAAATTCAATATTAGTTTAGACTCACTACATTGTGAGACACATTGGGAAATTTTTTTTAAGGGTCTGGTGCCATCTCTGTTCTCTAGATTGGTCACAACACCATTTCAGGTGATGGGAGGCTATAATGGTGCCAAAGGGGTTCAAATACCTTTTGAGCAAAACACAATGGCTTGACAAGCCAATAAGGTCAAATTCAATGTGGAAAAACTAGATAACAACTCAGGAAAGGTAGCAAAAGATTTCAAACTTTAGCCTTTCCTCTCGTCCGAATTTCCACAATAAAGAATGAAAGAATGGAGATTTTATCTATGTTCAATAAATATATACTGATTTAAAATTTAAATAAATTTACTTCCAAATCACAAATAATGGAGACTTTCATGGCATATGAAAGTCCCTAATAAGTGTAGTGCCAACCCTAAGGTCACCATACTTTTGTAATCCATCCAAAGATGATTGCCTTAGGAGTTCCCTTGACAAATTTCTCAAGATGGAGCCTGCTCAAAATTGATTACATGAACGGTTCTATTTAAAATTAGAAAATTCAATATTAGTTCAGACTCACTACATTGTGATACACATTGGGAAATTTTTTTTAAGGGTTTGGTGCCATCTCTGTTCTCTAGATTGGTCACAACACCATTTCAGGTGATGGGAGGCTATAATGGTCCCAAAGGGGTTCAAATACCTTTTGAGCAAAACACAATGGCTTGACAAGCCAGTCAGGTCAATTCAATGTGGAAAAACTAGATAACAACTCAGGAAAGGTAGCAAAAGATTTCAAACTTTAGCCTTTCCTCTCCTCTGAATTTCCACAATGAAGAATGAAAGAATGGAGATTTTATATATGTTCAATAAATATATACTGATTTAAAATTTAAATGAATTTACTTCCAAATAACAAATAATAACTAGTTCTTTACGAGACAATGATCTTGATTTATAATTATGAGTTTTGGGACTAAAATTAATATCAGTGGACAAAGACCAGCCCTAGTGTATGTGACCTAAGGAATCCTGAAGGACAATGTGATTTAAGGAATATTCTGCAACATAGAAAATATAATGTGCAAGTGCATTTTATAAATCTACCATCAAGGAGACGTGTCACTCAATAAGATAAATGAGATAATGCACTCTGTATATTGTTGTTATGAAATTAATATATGCCCAAATCAAAGGACATGTGCTGTATAATACATCAAGGCTTCTATGATAGCATTCAATTGTTGATAAACTATGACCAATGTAGATTTCGTTGTTGGAAAAACTGAGCCGGGGGGGGGGGGTGGTGAATCAGTATTTTCTCCAATTGCTATATTATGCCAATTAAGATTTCTATCACAAGTTAAACCAGAACACAAGAATTTGAACAAAAATAATTTTATTATCGAGATAATGAGGACTCCAATCCTCCGTTTACAATAAATCAGGCTCCAACCTGTACAACAAAATCTTTGACCTTTTCAAGGCTCCAACCTTGAACAAATCCAAGCTCTAACTTGGACAAATTAAGGACCCCAATTCTCTCAACAATTCCAAGCTCCAACTTGGTCTACTTGAGGACTCCAATCCTCTCAATAACTCCAAGCTCCAACCTGGTCAACTCAGAATCTTTACAAGAAACAATACTTCAACAAGGTTTTCAAGAGTGCTTCAACAAATCTACAATGTTTCTCAACAAATCCTCAAGAGTGCTCCAACAAGGCTTCAAGGATGTCTTCAGTCAGGCTTTAACAATGCTTCAAGATGCTTCAAGAATGTTTACAAGGACTTTAGGTCTGCTGCTCCAATCAAGGCTCTAGCAAGGGTGAGACTATCTTCTAAGCAACCTCCCTGAAGTCTGCTATAAGATTCTTCAAAAGCTGCTCAAATGAGACACAAATTCTGCTTCCAAACAACCCCAATGTGTGCATTCAAAGAGGAACAAAAAGGGCTGCTTTCAAGGTAGGCTGAAAACTGCTCCAAGGCGAGGCCAAGGTCTGTGCTTATTCCAACTCAATTCTGCTCTTATTCCAACACAATCCTTTCCTTAATTCTGTCACAGTCCCAGTAAAAGAGGCCGAGAGCTACAGAAGAGCTGAAATTGCAGTGGTCTAAAGTCAGTCCTACAGTCTACCACAGGGCTGGAGTAATTTTCTTCACAGGGAAATTGCAGAGGTCTCCTCCTTTCCTCAGGGCCAAGGGTTGCAGAGGTCTGTTCTTTTCCTCAGGGCTGAAAATCTGATCCAAAAGGGCCAAAGTAATGTTCTCCACAGGGCTGAAATTGCAGAGGTCTGCTCCTTGCCTCAGGGCCGAAGGTTGCAGAGGTCTGCTCCTAAAGAAGGCCGAAATTATGCTCCTGAACAGGCCGAAACTTCTTCAAAAGGACGGTAAAATCTGATTCAGGGAGGCTGAAGTTTTCTCCCAAGAGGAGCCAAAGTCTGTTCAAACGAATCCCAAAACCACAGAAAAATATCACCAAAAACCCAAAAGAAAAACTCATTGATCCCTCTTCTTGTCTTCTTGTACAACTCCTTAGTTCATGAGTTGTGAACTTCTCAATCTTCTATCCCAGGTCCAGATTTCTTCTGGCTTGCTGGATGGTTGAATGGAGGATGTATTGCTTCTCTTTGTACTTGTTTGACTATGATTTGAATGTACATATCTCTTGGGGAGGCTGACTTGAAGAGAGACTAATGTTGGAATCACGATTGCTGTTACACCAAAACCTGTAGGTGTTAGTAAACAGATGCATCACCAGAGTTAATGGATCCATGAGAGGCGGTTAAGCATATGTCACAAAACATACGAGGAGCGCTGGTTTATCCAATGTCCAACAATCTCCCCCTAGCGTGAGCCAAATGTGATTCGAACTTGAGACCTTTGGCTCTGATACCACTTGTTGGAAACACGATTGCTGTTACACCAAAACCCACAGGTATTAGTAAACAGACACATCACCAGAGTTAACAGATCCACGAGTGGCGATTAAATACATGTCGCGAAACACACGGGGAGCGCTGGTTTATCCAATGTCCAACCACTAAGATTATGATAGTCTAACTTGTAAATTTGAATTCTCTCCAACAGGGAGGAGTTAAGAGACACATAGATACTCGTTGGAAAGAGCTCAAAGTGCTCTACAAGCTTATATGATTAATTCCTTGAACTGGTGTCTCCTTTGACATCAATAATGAATATTGTCCAACATCCATGTCAACTCATTGTAACCTTTGTGGAATAGAAGCCCATGGCTTAACGTGGTTAATATCTTGTAGATGATATGCATAAAGGGAGACCTTAGGATTGGGCCTTTTCATGTCACTAGGTGATGAGGGATGTGGGTTCCGTTAGTGATGCATTCATAACAAAGACTCATTTGGTGGGGACTGACTTGGTTTGCTCAACTATTTTTTTGGGAAAAAAGAAATATACACGTTTTTCTTGATTGGGATATGGCAATCTAGTGGAATGGGGGTGGTTTTTAGTGAATGCTATAGTGGATAGATTGAAAAGAGTTAGGACTTGGTGATATTGATGAGGGTAAACTCATCTTCCATGTATTTACAAAGTGAAATAGTTGAATGGGAAGCAATGCATGAGACAAATGTGTGTCTACATGGATGGTTACAATAGTGAAGGTTGTTTATCATAATAATATTTTATGTCTTAAGAAGATTGTTATCGTGGTTAATAAAAACCATAAATCTAGCACTTAATAGAAATTGACATTAACATAAATTAATTTGTCACAACCCATGATTGCGAGGCATGCCAATAGATTTACAACTCTAGTCGATGGGTGCAATGCCAAGTCACTGGGATTCGGATCCGGATGCGGATCCAGATATAGATCCGTCAGATTTTTTAAAAGCTAGGATTTGGATACAACGGGGAAACGATAGGTATATATAGTATATAAATATTTTCCATGGTACGGAATAGGATACAATATTTATGGTCACTAATCTAACCTCTGTTGATACAATCTGAAGACCTCAACATGTCGCTACATCATTATGTGTAGACAAAATTGACCACCTAAAAATAACTTGTAAGTTGTGTGGTTTATAATAAGGGCGACTTCCAAACTTGCAGGATGCCTCTAGACCTTGGGCCATTAATATGTTTACTTACTTTCAGAGAAAATAAACAGTGCTAGTCAAAAAATTTATAAATTGTAAAAATACAAAATTTTAAATGTATAACTTATATAATATTTAATATAATTTTAAAATATATGTACATAATTAAATATTTAATTATAAATATATAAATTTAAATATTTCTATTTATCTGCAACACATAAATTATAATATAAGTAATAGAACTAGTTCTTAAATTATAACTTTTAAAAGAAAATTTATAAGAATTATAAATTATAAATTTAAACGGATAAAAATAAAAATATAAAAAAGCAGAAACTTTAAAAATAATAAAGTTTATAATATATATAATGAGATCATGCGAGATGCCTAAAACAAATAGGAGAGTTCACCAGACATGAAACAACACAGTGGACTTAATGTGGAACCATTCTCCACCTGCCATCTTAACCATTAATAAAAACGCGATTATCTGTTGGGTGTGCTAATGGCTGTCTTTGCTGGGTTGAATATTAGGTGGGTCATTTAACTCTCGGTCAAACTCAAGAAAGAGGCAGATTCTATTTTGCTTTATATAATCCTATAGACTATAGTATTATAAATTTATTCTTTTTATAGGATATCTATACTATCATTTAATATGTTTATAAATTATATAGTTATTAATACTACCATTCTTTGCTATTCCTAGAAGTTGAGTTGCGACATTTGTTCGCGTGAATAATCTCCAAAACATTATTTTTTTTTTCCGTCAAATGTCCCCACGTTTCAATGAATGGTTGGTCCTGATTTTTTATACCAATAGTATTTCTAACTTATGCTATCAAATGTCCCCACGTTTCAACAAATGGTCGGCCCTGATTTTTTATACCAATAGTATTTCTAACTTATGTTGTGCGATGGAAATAAAAGATCAATGTTGGGTTATAGCGTTGAATGTGTTTAATACAATGAACATGAAATCAACAAAGATGGGTTATAGTGTTGAAGCCTGAACCAGAGTTTTAACACTCTTTTTGTCCAATACTGATATGTTCTATTGGTGCTGGTAGGACCCAATGAGGGTGCCCCACAGAGGTGGGTACAAGCAACATACCGGATCCATTTACAAACCAAGTTTTAAGGTAGGTATTAATTGGGGAAGAATTTCCCCTGTGAACAAATGGACCGGAATTCAGTGAACGCCGAATACAAACAGAGAAAGACTTGTATTTGTATTGCAAAAAACCAAAAATCACACGAACCGCAATTTAAATATCGGGATGCATGTTATGGTGGAAAAAGCATTTTTAAACTAGTTCCTAGGCGGATCCAAGCGAATTCGTATCTGGATCTGGATCCGATCCGGGGATCCGCGAATCCAGCCCCAAGGCTGACGGATCCGGTAACACAGGTGCAATGACAATGTAAGAGGCAACATATGGTATCACATCTCCCTAGTGGAGGTTGAAGATCATTGTCTTGTTAGCAACTACAAACACGTGTTGAACCAATTAGATTCGTACAAAGCAACTAAAATCAAACATAACAAGAATACAATAATACCATTAAATGAATTATCTTGCCATAATACATGCATGAGGCACGCATCAAACAAGTTTTAGTGAGTGATGCCTTGATCAAGGGAGAGAATATTAGGTTCCACTTTGATAATGGAATTTGTTAATTAAAAAAATCTTAATGATTGATTTCATAGAAAAAATATAAATTCAAACTATATACTAAATGAAAATATAAAAATAGATTTCTATTTACCTTGTTAAATAATATGTCTTATCTAGGTGTCTTCATAGTATCACAACATGTTTTCCTGCATCTCAAATAGTGTTGTGGAGGCCATGATGTGCATCCAAAATCCCCACCCTAGCTAGAAGGAGTTGCTTGACTATAATTACTTTGCTTGCCCGAAAGACATTGCATCTCTACCCCTTGGGTACACATTGTCATAAGACCCCTCTCGATGGGACAATGCGACAAATATGCTATGATCTACTAAACTCTTTGTTAAGGTAGAAATGGTAGGCTGGATTTGGAAAATGTAAAGGATAATGGGAGGATATCGGACATAGGAACTAAGTTAGTGCCTAGGAGGGTACCTAATGTTTGGGTTTGTACACCTAGTGCCCTGTTAGTGTTGTGCATACCTATCACATAATTCCTTATATGTAAAATGACATGGTGGTGTAAAACAAACTCAACATATGATTTCCATAAAATATACAATGGAACCTCCATGTCATTATTGTGTGGTTTGTTGTATACCATGAACCATGTATCCATTAGTGGTTGATAAATGGTTCATATATGCAACAAACTATGCAAACACATCTCTTATTGTCTAGAGGATGCTAGCAAGTCTTTGGGTTAATGCTAAATAAACATGTGGCATGAGGGTCAATAGCTTTTGTTTTCAAGCTTTTGATCTATAATTTGTCCAGTCAACAAATTGGCCTCATGGTATGGAAAGAGAAAGATGCATTGGGTCTTTCGCCTTTTTGAATGCACAAATTAATTTTTTAAGTCTCTTTTGACCATTATAAATTCCTACGTTTGCATTTGGAGGTGGTGGAGCATGCAGTGGGGGATTTAGGTTTAGATTATCTAAATATGGTAGTGGATTATTTTTAGTGGATGGATGATCTAGGTCGGGAAAAGGTTCTTGGGTTTATCTTAATGAAATTTATGGGTTTTGGTAGATTAATATTTGAAAAACAAATTTATTGGTTGAATAAAATTAAACAGTTTACAAATTAGAAAAATATGAATTTAGGAAATCCTACCTTGATTTTGAAGTACAAATGGAAGGAAAATAGTGTGAAACTACTAGAACACCATGTGACAATGCTTGAAAGGGTCCACATCATTCTTTGGGCAAATTTGAGTTGTTTGATGTGCAGAAAGAGTGGAGAAAAATGTGCTTATTGAGGACACAATGAGGGAAATGATACAATTTAGTCTTTTCATTATGCAGGGTAAAGCATGCATGTGTGGTATAATGTATGTGTTTATAACATGTGCCACAAATCACCACTTTGAGGTCTACAATTCTACATGTCCATAAAAAACTAGGTCACACATGCTTGACGCTTCCAAACCAATTGAAATGTAACATGTGCTTGTGTTAAAAATAAAATGCACAACTTTTGTTAATTCCACAATCAACGTGCATTAGTGGGAGAATCCATTAGCTGTTTTAAGGCCATCAACTTTGTGTGGGTATCGACTAAGGGATTTTTGTTCATTTTGTATTTATAACGATAAACACTAATTCATGTGTGACTAGCTCTCATTGGCTCTTGCAATGTTATCGACTTTATGCAAGTGCCTACCTAGGGTTCTCTAATCATTCCATGTTTATGACAATAATCCCTAAATATGGTGTGATGAGATTTGATGGACTCTTTCAAGGCTCTTTCCGTAAGTGCATACCCTAGGGTTTTTAATGATTCCATATTTATGATCAACCTTAAATATGTTGAAACTAGCTCTCATGGACACATCTTAGTTCTATGGGAACACAAGTTGCTAGTTCTATTCCCGATCTATGGTTAATTAAAAAACTCTGAAAACATAAAAGTGGGGCCAATGGAATGCAATTGAAACCAAAACCCTTGAATGAAATGTTTATTCAATGTGAATAAAGAAACCCAACTCTAAAATAATTGCAAATCAATGACACATCTAATGTAAAGAGAAAAAAAATTGTAATAAACATTAAATGCAGACACTTGAAATGAGAAGTTATGAGTCTCCTCAGATGTAAGATGAAGCGTGCTTAAGCTTGCTACCAGAATTCATTAGAGTAGATCTCCAAGTAGCAAGGTGAAGATTCATCTCGTGTGTGTAAGATGTGCAAGGGTCACTAGAAAGAAGGGATTACTGAAGTGAAATTGAAATAACAAAGAATAAGCATGTGGTTCAAGCTAAAATCACCCAAGAAATTGTTGAATTGATGGGCTTATCTTCTCAAGGGGCTCCTCCTGGTCATGCCTATGCCAAAAGCATTCTTAACAATTCTTTGAAAATGTAGAACTATTTGATGTCCTTTAATGACTTGCTATGACTATAACCACAATATCAAATTTTATATCCTTGCTATTATTCCTCATCTTCTCCTTTTTAGTGGAGATTCCAGATCTTTAATGTATAAGACCTCACTAGAATGCTCATGAATTGAAAAGCAATGCTTAGAAGTGGAGGAGAATGTACACAGTGCCAAAATTGTGTCTTTACATTGCAAGGCTTCTCCATGGTGTCTGTGTAGTGGTACTATCATGTGGTTGACAAGGTTTAGGCAAACAATTTGATTGCTTGGGTGCCAACTTGGTAAGCTTCTGAATGAGCCAACAATTCTAAGTGGTTGCGAATCTTTGTCTGGTTAATCAAGTGGGTGAAACTATGTCTAGGCATGGTTTGGTGTCGAAGCAAGTAATCTATGAGGATTTGTGTTGAAATTGTAGATCTATGGTGAAAACTTCAGTAAACCCTAATCCAATCAAGTAGAACACTTCAAATTTATATAAAAACTACTCAAGAGTAGATCATATCATTAGAAGCACTTAAGAGAGAGAGAGTGAACACATGAACAAGAGATATGTGGTGCCCATAGGTTGAAGAATCAATTACAAAACCAATACAAGATGATATTACAATTGAGGCATGACTTTTGTATTTATACACAACTCATGAAGTGGGCCATTCACTTCATGAGGGGCTTATGGGCCTGTTACCTCAAGAGTCAAATTCTAGCAAGCCTTGTGAGACGACTCACAAGGCTAAAGCCAGACCTAGTTGCAACAATGAGGTGGATTGCCATCGTCACTTCAACAAGCCTCCCCTTGCTCTTTAAGTGGAATTGCACTGCATGGGAGGCTTCCCAGTTTTCACCTAAAGGATATTCAAAGTTAGATGCCTCAAGGTGATATGAATCAAAGGCTAAGTAAAGGTACTTCTTCAATAGACGAGGGCACAATTCTTTATGTGAAGAAGCAACATACCATATACAAAGCCTTAGAAGAGGCACTTGTGATCTAGGGTTTCAATATATAGATCAACAAAAGGATGCTTAGGCATGCAAACACCAAGAAAAAGTTTGCAAATGATATAATCAACAAAAAGGAGAAGACAAACCTTCAAATTAAGCCCTAGACAAGGTTAGGTTTTTCTAGGGCACAAATTGCTTAGGAGGATGCCATCAACCCTATTAGTGCAAATTGAACCATGAAAAATGTTAGATTTTGAGTGCCAAGGATCAACGAAGATGAATCCAAGCTACTTATGCCCCAACGTCCATTCAACAAAAGCCCTAATTGAATTCAACCCTATGCCCAAGCCCTAACATCTTGCCTTAAAGGGCTTAGAAAAATAGAGGAGAAGAAAAAAAGGTTTTTGTGGTTTTTGACCATCACAAGGATTCCTAGTGCCTTTTCCTACTTGGGTGATGGATTCTTTAGGGCTAAATTTAAGAAAAAATAAATTTATGCTTGGAGGGGGGAAACCCTAGTTCTCACTTGATAAACCCTATCTTTTATGAGAGGAGAAATTAAATAGGGGAAAGCTCTCTAGGAGGTCCCCTTTCATTCAAGGAAGACAAATTTAGCATGCAATAATCAAGCAACATTTTCCATAAAAAGATACGAATTTAGAGTCTAGACGTGGAATAAGAAAGACCCCAATATAAATTCATCACATGAAGAACATTAAAATCTGCAATTACACTCGCAATTCTTCCAAAAATAGGCTTCTTTCATTTCTAAAAAGACATCTCCAAGACAAAAATCATTGTCCAATAGCAACAGCGCCCAAAATATCACATCTCCACAAGTAGCGAGTTACATCTAGGCTAAGTTGAGCTCTCTAAAGGAGGTTGCAATCCACAAGTGATGATGAAAAGATACAATGGAGTGATCCTCTATTTGTATGAGGTCAATTACTTCCATCAATTTGCCTAAAAGCCCTATGACAAGTTTAATTTTGAGTGAACATAAAGAAAATGGGTTACAAGCCAACCCAATAGCTCAATACAATAAAATATGCCACTAATAGGCCACGCATGTGGGTTGAAACTTTTAAGCACAATGCCATGCCCTTTAAGGCTAATAAAACTCCAAAAATGCAAGATAAGGGTTAGATGCATCTCCAACCATCGTAATCAACCATGGATTTGAGGATAAGCCCTCAAATCAAGTCTTAAAACATCTCCATGTGTCTAAAATCTAGCTCTGGGTGTCCTGCATTATCTCTATGGGTGCCATCAAGATAGCGTGGTGCAATCTCTCTCCAACGTTAGGGCTCCATGAGTTGTGGTACAAACCCTCCCTAATCATACTGGGGATGATCATCATCATCTGGACTCAGATCAAGGCATGCCCACCAAACAATGTTAAGGCCAACCTTGGGTCATGTTGGGTCCGCTTGGTAATCATCAAGAATCTCCAACACTAAGCAAAGTGAGCTCAACATTTCAACATCTTGGGGTGCTTTGTGGTGTCAATCAACTGCTGTAATCATTAAAGTCCTTAATGCTCTGAAGTGGAGGGGCAATGCTGCATCTGAAAGGTCATTAGTGCTTTCCATAAGTGTGGTGTGGCATGGGCATCGTGTGGAGTAAGCATGGAGTGAGTGTGCCCATAAGGCCTTGACTGCTCTGTGAAGAACCACCTGGCAAAACCATCTCAAACTCAAGTGAAAGGAACCACTTATTAGAGACAATGACCATAAATGCATCATAATGGACCATACATAGTTGTTAAGGGCATAGTAAGACTTCAAACTAGGATCACCTTCAAATATATAACTAGACCAAGTCTCGTAAAAGTGTTCCTTACCTTGTTAGAGGTGGTTATGTAATCAACCCAATTGGATGCTTCCAGTCCCTAAGGGGAGGTGACACTTGGTCAACCCTTGAATTCATAGGTGTTTGTGATAATGGTGGCAACAAGGGGGGGATGACTTCTTGGCTAGGTGCCATGGCCATGGGAACAACTGACGAAAATCCATCATCTTGATTCATGAGTGAATAAATGTGTGGAGTGAGCAATCATGGAGGCATGAGGTATCCCGTTGCTTGACCTGCTTTTTCTGCCTCTTTGGTGTGCCTTTTACTTCTTTTTGATAATGCTTTGATATGGAGCAAAACTCAGGTGTCCAAGCTTGCTTTTTATGATATAGCTTTTATTTACCCTTTAAAGACGAGTCAAATAATCGCTCATAAGGATTGGGACATGCAAGGGTTCCTTATGATGTATTGGAGCATGTAGTGCTTAGGAATTAGGTGATGGCTAATGAGGGGGGTAGAGCCCATGCTAGGATTTTTCCCACCTGTTAATTGTGTCCCAACCATCTTTTGCATTTTTACTTTTCTTTTTCTTTTGTTTTGGCCATCTTATGCTTTTATCTTTCATATAGCTGCATCAACCTCCAGGGCAAAGTTTTTCGGCCTTGACTCAAGGATGTGGATGTGTGGGTGCCAATCTCAATGAACCAATGACAACAAACTTGAAGGATGGATGTGATATCAAGGGAATGATGAAAGTTGTTAAGTATGAGATGGTTATGGACACACTACTTTAATCCAAGTTTCTCAAGTAGTGCCCCTCTTATAACCCCAAGGCTTTAGAGGAAGTTCTATTGGACTAGGGATAAAGACTAATCCACCCTGGTAAGGTGGTAGAACAAGTTTACAGTCAAGATTAGTCAGCATCTAGATCAGCCCTTTTATCCATGTTCGAATAAATCCATGTTCGAATGCCCAAAACATTAATAAAAGCACTTGATTGCAAAATGGTTAAATTACCTATTGAGTGGTGAGTCGTGACCCACCTTCCTTCAAGAGGAATGTTGGATGGCTAGAGGTGTATGACTGTGCAAATGACAGAGGTATGTGACTTATCATCATAACTGAACAATGTATAAGACTGCTGGCTGGCTTGGCTTGTCCAAGATGGGAGAGAAAATTTCTCCTATGGGGTTACCGACTTTTGTTGGGTAATAGGGCCCACGTAAATGCTTCGGCTGACCTTAGTCACCTAAATTACTGTAAAATAATGTTGACTAGATTGGCTCTTAAGCCATAACCCAGTGGTACAATTTATGAGGGTGCTTAGCCATAAATGATCACATGTGAAGATTGCCTTCATTCCAACACCCCTCCTTAATCTTTAGCATGGGGATATGAGCAAGGATGATAAAGTACAAAAGGAGACACATGATATTGATGTGGCCATTTGATAAGGAAGTTCTGAAGGAGGAGGTGTAAGCACATGAGAGAGTGCATGTAAAGGGTCTGTCCTAACTGAAAGAAGAGTTTGTTGTAGCTAAAGTGAGAGAGAGTGGGTATATGACAACCCAACAAAAGGTTACCCAATAAGTTGAAAGAATGCCACCACCAAAATGGTCATATGTTGGAGAAAATTGTCATTGACCTGGTCATCTAATGGAGGAGGTGGTTTTATCACTTGAAACTGAAAGGCTCCAAGGTAACTAGAAAGAATGCACTGTTACCATGTACTATTTTTGTGCACTTCAGGTTAGTGCTTGGCAGCTTGCTAACCATGGGGGAGTCCCTAATTGACTCTAGTAGTCAACTAACAATAAAAAAAATGTTACTGTCGGGATTAACTAACTGCGTAGAGTAAGTTATTAAACTATGACCATATCCATGAGTGTTAATCTCAATTGACCAAATTTCTCATGATTGTGAAAAGTCCACATAGCATGATAGCACTCATTGCATCGGGTGATGCTCATGGGTGAAGAAGTGGGATTGATACTAGTGAAATAAATCACACAGCTTCAATCATCACCTCTAGCGCTTGCTTTTTGACCGGCGCTGGACCTTTGTCTGTTGGTGGCTGCAGGCTCATTGCAATTTGCGCTCTGCCAGCCAGTCAAATCCCGCTTCTGATTTTTCACTGTGTGCCCTGATGGTCTGTGTGGGCTGGGTTCTGTCACAGTCCTGCGGCTCCACTCAGCCACCCTTAAGCTTTTTTAATAACTTTATTTTCCCTTGGCCCCCATGTCACTTTTCAGCTGGCCACCATTTGTATTTTCAATTTTTATCTTCAACTCTTCTGCCGTATGAGGTATGGAAGTGATACTGCTTGCGTTTATTGCCTTTCTCAATCAATACAACCCCTGGCACCTGTAGTTTTAGTTTTAGTTTTTTAGGTTTTTTTCTTTTTCTTTTTTTTCTTTTAATTTGCTGCTCATACGGTCACTGGCCTAACTGCATACAGCTTGGCATCACAGTGACTCCTATACTTCAGCTTTGACTCAGTCTGCAATTCTTCGAAATTCGTTTCTCAGAGACTGCGCTTTGATACCATGTTAAATTTCTGACCCTAGTAACTTGACAATTTATTACCTAACATATTTCCTTGCTGTAAAAACAATTATTACACAGATCTACTGAATACAAGCATAGTTAGGATTTTAACAAGTATAACAGCAGAAGCAAAATTAAACAGTACCAATCTCAATCTCATGCACACAAGATTTCTTCTCTTCAAATCAGTTTTTCATTTAAATAACTTCAGAACTTGCAAAGGCTCCCTTCTTTGGATAATGAATCACTGAGGAAAATACATACAACAATAAACCTGGAATTGATCCAGCTGATCAAACTCTAGATCTGTCCTTTGATCTTGCTTGGCTGATCTGGATCTCCCTTGTTGCCCCTTGCACCTTCCTCGAACCCTGCACACTTAAATGGAAGTCTTCTCCACCCAATCTCTGAGATCTCACTGTCACAATGTCTTGTGCTCAACATGTGATATGTCTTCTCCTTTAATCTAGCATTCTTTTTATAAGTTTGAATTATTGACTGAATCCGCAACCCTGATATCGAAGTGATTGAGGGTTTAAGATTAAATCTCAACATCACTTTAGATCAATGGTTGAGATTCATCTAATTCACTAATGCAAATAACCTTTGCATTTCATTAGATTAATCCACTTTATCTTATAAAAGTCAATTACTTTAATAATTAAAGTAATTGCTAAGGTTAAGGGTCAATTATGTGACTTTCACATTCCTAGACACTTAGGCCTGTGTGGAAGTACCCGCCCTAGCTACTAACATCAACAGAAATTACTTTGATCTGCTGTTTAAATCACTTTCCTGGTTATCTTCCATGAGCATGACCAATAATAATCAGTATACCTATGTTATTTTGGCTCAATATATCATTTAGTAATCTTAGTATTTACTTTTGTTGTGTCCTGTATGAAATAAATAGCCATTTTCTTTACAGAGTCGTGTGTCATATCAAGTTGTACCTATCCAGATTGCAATAACAAAGGACATGCAATTTAAGTCAATTGGCTGTCAATTGAGACAAATGGTTTTCTATCCATTGTTTCCTGTTATATTGAGAGTTTTCCATAAGCTTCATTGGGAAGACACCAAACTATACATTTCAATCCCAAAACCAGATATTGCTACTTATTCCATGTTTTATTAAATACGTTATTTTTTGGAATTAAGAAAGGTGCAACTTCTCATTTATGATTTATATGTTATATACTAAAAAATTTGGGACCAGCTCTCCACCCATCCACTCATCTCCCTGTGTTTGTGTGGTTGCTAGCTTATTTTCACTCATTTTGAACCCTTTCACTAGGAGTTGATTTTAAAAATGTCATATCAACTATGAGGAAAAATCAGCTTGACAAGTCCTGCATGGTGGCGGAAGAGGAATTCTGAATTCCAAATATTTGGCTCCAAAAGATCAATATTTGCTATTGTATTGTGACTCCTTTTGTTTCCAAATATGTACTTTCTTAACTTTATACAATATATGGACATATCTCAAATAACTGACATGATCTATAATACAAGTCCTTATATATTTAAGGTTGGTTGTCTATCTTTGGGTTGAACTTTGTGCCTTGTTGACTTGTTGAGGTCATACTGCATAAAAACTTTGTTTCATGTGGGCATATAGAGCTTAGTCTGTGCAGACCTATTGAGATTCTTGGATGATTGAACATATAGATGGATGGCTCCACATTAACCTTTTACTATATTGTATGGATTTGTATTTAGTTAAAAACTTTACCCTACATGTTGTCAAACTTGTCAAGCTTATCAAGAGACATTGTAGGTACACTCTTTGAAGGTTGATAGCATTTGAAATCATCTCCAATTTAGACGTTGAGAAATTATGTGTACATAGTGGAGGACATGTTAACCTTAATTGGATTATAGACAGTCCATTAGACAGCCATATTTCTTTAGTATATTGTGCAGAACACATAGACTCCACATATCATAAAGAAAAATGAACCTACATACATAAACATGAACATGCATCTCTTTGCCCTTGGCCAATATTAACCATAGTTGACATTTGCACATGATTGATCACAACCAGGTGCAGTAAGTTAGCATTACTTAAACCTTGGTTAGAAGTTTAGTGATAATTGGTCATAATTAAATTGAAAATTTATCTATGTATATTCCATCTTATGTTGTTCAACTTGATAGATCAAAGACTGTTTTTTGTCGGTCAGTACCATTTTAACCTATGATCATGTTTCACTAATATTTATATTTTTGTTCTTGTTATATATTCTTTTACTCTGCATTTATTATATATGTGTTCTATTTGACATTGGGAAATGACATTCTTTCAGGTTCTGAAAAACATGGGGGAGATTTTGCAAGCAAGTGGTGCTAGCTATTCTTCAGTTGTAAAAACGACTATTATGTGAGATTTAGTATTCCATTTATCATTTCTTTTAAAATAAATATTTCTTTCAAAATGGTCAAATTAGGCTCAACCATTTTCTCCCACAAGAAAAAGGCTACAGCTCCTTCCAATGAACCCAATAGGAACTAGATCAAACACCAAATTTTAGCTCAACCTGTATGTAAGTATTTATAAGATTTGGTGCATTGCAGGTTGGCGGATATTAACGATTTCAAGAAAGTAAATGAGATTTATGGAAAATGTAAGTGGTTTGTTTCTTAGATTCTTAGACATGCGATGAAATATGTCTATGCTTACAACATCATACATTTTTGTACCATAGGTATCCTCTTTGGTGGTTGCTAAAAGTTAAATTCTGTTTGTCTAGCATGTCTATTTTGTTTGTGGAGTGTTAATTTTTTCTTCTATGATTCCCTATGATCCTTTCTTTTTCCTTTTCGTCTTTTTTTTCTAATCGTGGCTCGTGTTCTGAACTCTCATTTATTAGAAGAATTAGTAGTAACAAGGTTGCATATAACTGCTAATTCCAACAGTTAATACTAGGTTAAATTTCTAGTGTCTATGGACCACTTTCTAACTTGGATTGAAGATGGGTAGTAGTCCCATTCCTTCTCCTACTTACCCTGTTTCCTAAATTTAACTTGGGAGGCCTTCATAAATAGTTCTTTTTGGAATACTTTGCCTCCAAATGCTGTGGCAATCAGTTAATATAGTCTCAACTTATTTTAGCTTTGGTATGACGGGCTTAGTGGAATGTCAGTTAGTCAGCCTTCTCAGATTTGTAGAAGGATATCTCGGAGGTTTCTATTGGAACCTATTCCATCAAATTCTTTTTTGTCATATAAAATTTCGTTATTATTATAATTATTAGATCTATTGAGCTTCTAACACGTGGAAAGTAAGTTTCTGGACTCTACTCTTATTCTTCGATTCAATGATCCTTTTGTAATTTTTAATATATGAAACAGTTTGATCCATGTCAATTGACATGCTGGGTTATAATATATGTAGCTGGTCTCTACTGTTATTCTTTGATTCTATGATCCCTTTGTATTTCTTTAATACATGAAACAGTGTGATGCATGTCAAGATAATGAGATGCTACTTTCTAAGATTGAGCTATCCTGATATTGAGTATGCATTCTCAGTTATCTAAATGTCCGAGCTACCTCATTGAGTTTTATCCTGTACGCAAATGTTTTCATTGATGAAACAGTTATGAATGTGCTTTTGTATATGTAGAGTTATTTCTATACAAAGCTGACCTTGTTCATCTTTTCTTCAATACAGATTTTTCATCACCTGCACCAGCCCGGTCCACTTATCAAGTTGCTGCATTGCCCATCAATGCAAAGGTTGAAATTGAGTGCATTGCCGCCCTATAGGCTTCATATTATCTTTATGCCGTGTTCTTTGTTTTCTTAAGAGTCATTTATGATCCTTTTCAGAATATATGCTCTTGGATAAGATATTTATGTCCAAACTAGACTAATAGAAGGCGACTCTAAGCTTCTCTCTAACACTTAAATTTTGCAGTTTGATGTATGTTTAAACTAAGGGAGGTCATTTGACTAGAGAAATTCTCCAATTCTGATTCTGTGTGCATTTATGTTCATTGGCCAAAGTATTTGGAATTCATTTATTCCTTTCATGGATGCTTTGATGGGTTAATTTTTTGATTTTTGTTGTTTGATATCCATCTCTATCCTGTTTTATTCAGCAAATGAGCAGAACTAAGTTATTCTTGATCTCTTCATAGAAGGGCCTAAAAGATTGACAACTTCATTAATGTGGACATCAATGATAGGCTTTCACTAACGATATGACCAGAACTTCACCTACTGTTAGAAAGAGGTGAGTGGGCCATGAATTGAATCAATAACTTGCTTTTGTAAGAGTTGTAAGCTTATAAATGTTTCAAGTTGTCATATTTTGAATATTTGATGTTTCATCCGGGTTGCAGTGTTGCGGGGTGTATGTGGTCGTTATATATTGGGGATAAAAAAAGATTAAAATAATTTTTCAATATTTTTATTTTGGATTAGTATGAACCAAAGTCACCGAACTCTACTGATTTTGGCTGGGGAGCCAATGTTGGCAAAGATTTGACATCATTAAAATAAATAAATTAAAAAAATGAAAAATGAAGTGTGTTATTTTAGATTATACATGGAAGTGAAACATATTGCAAAAACACTGATGACAATGAAGAAACATCTCCAAACCTAAGCAAAGATAGAATACAATGTACATGATACAATCACGATCAACCATCCTATCTACATAATCATTGATCATACATTCATCAATTATATTTAAGAGGATTGAAAATCACCATGAACCATGACTTACAATTCATGAATGTCACAATCAAATTTTAAAGCATATGAAAAATCTTTGCATACACATCAACCCTAGTTGTTATGCAAATGCCCAAAACCCTATTTATTGTACTTTGGGTCCGAAACCCCCAGTTAGAATGGTGAAAATGACAAGAAAATATGACTATATGGGCACTTGAACTTTGATGATTCTATGGTTCACTCGATGGGTTGTGTGTTTCATGATAGTAGTCCTTTTTGTTTTCCAACAGGTTTGAGGATTCAACCAAGGTTTGAATTAGATTTGTCGAGTCTAGGTCAAATTGATCCTTTTCAGTGGTGACTTGAGTAGACTTTTTAAGGCTTGAGTGGACTTGGAGAGTTTCATTACTATTATAACACTGATGATGTTATTGGTGATAGTAAGTGATGAAAGATATAATTTTGTTTCTATTATTAAATAGTTGATGTGGGATTGAAATGATTTTGTTTTGCATGTAGTATAAGTCGATGATGTTCAATGAGGATGGTTGAAAGTTCAAAGGTATCAGGTTTGTATTTAATTGCCTTGATGCTTTATGAGTTATTTAGGTCAACCATACTTGACATTATTAATTTGCCACTTCCAATGGCATTTAACTAAATTAAAGTTAGCTATTGTTCTAAACAATCTAGTGTGTAAAACATACATGGTTAATGGTATAATATGATTTGGTTTTGCAAGCGTTGAGGATGGGTTTGATGTTAAGGGTTGCTATACTTATTTATCCAAAGGTTTTGATATGTTTTATTTTTTTATCGGGAAGTACTTTTAAGAAAAGCTTTTTGTAGATGTAACACTTGATTCAAGGCTCTAGGGTGGAGGATTAATGGATCACCGAGAGGTTCAAGAGTTGGCTAGTGTTGCTCTCTTTTATAATCCACCTATATAATATGCAATAGAGAAGGTGGACAAGCATTTGCTATTATTTAAGGTCTTTATGTGATGTTTTCGTATCAAATTTATATTGCTATCTCTTGTATAACCCAATGATGAAGTATATTTCATCCTTTGAGGTGCTAAACTAGATGTTCAACACGACCTTGATTCCATCGTTGAATCAATGATCGCAGGATATTGTTCTCCAACATCAATGTTGTTACCTCCTCAATATCTTTGAAGATGGCAACATCATGAAGAAGAGAGCATGTCTTGAAATAAAGGGGGTAGGTTGTTATCCCATGACTTTTAACATGATTAATCTCTTTTCCATGTATTAGTGGAATTTTGTTGATTGACAAAACACACTTGTTAGAAGAGCAAAATTATTTAAATTCAATTTTTGAAGTAATTACAAACTTATATATTGATTTACAAAAAAAATCATCAATGTTCTTGTCATTGTATTAGATCACTAATACTTTGTGATACTTTTGGTACATTAGTGCTCTCCTATTATACTAGTGCCCCACTAGTTACAGTGTTGGCACCTTATTGATATGTTGTCAAAGGGGTCACTAATGTGCTTCTCTATATAGAGCACGTATATGATGTGGAATTGTTAAATGAGCACACCATATATTCTATGACGTAAACTTTAATTTGTCCTTCTTGTAGTCATTGTGTTCTAGTCACTGATATGCACATTGTTGACATGAAGACATGTTTCATTGGCATTACCACATTAGTGGTGTGTCGCAACGTCACATGTATGTCAACATTGAGAAATAAATAAAGGCTTGCTATTGAGAATATGGTGTATTCAAATGACAATGGCACAACGTAATGGTGTTAGTGCACTATTGACACACTAAAGCATGGGTGTGTTGGAAATTTTGATGTCCTAACAATGAACTCAAACGAAAGAAAAAAACTCATGAACAAAGGAAAATAACGGAAATAAAAAGTTTTAAAATGGGCAATTAAAGGGTTCCCTAGTGCATTGCTTGTTCATGAGGTTCCATATTATTGAAGTAGAAGAAACAAACGTATATAGTTTTATGGAGAAATTAAAAAAAACTCACTCTACTAGATAATGACATGTGATGATGGAAAGTAAATCACTGGTTGGATAGTTGGGTAGGCTTGGTGTGTAAAGATGGATTTGTGATGTAGTATACCTATGGGGGATAGTATGGAGTACAGAGGGAGGTACCCAACGAGAATAATGTAATAATGGGATGGGCCATAGTTATAAGGTAAACCCATGGTATTAGATAAATGGTATTGAGAGAACCATGGTATTGTATGTATGAATCATATATAGAGGCTAGAGACTCCCCATGGAGGGATGTCAAGGAATATTGTATGGACAAGCATATGGCATGTGGAGTGTTCTCATTCCTTAAGGAGTGATTATATGGTGTTGCCCTATTTTAAGGATTTTGATATTAATAAAGGTTTGAAGGTGATTTATTTATTTTTTGTTATTTCTAGGTATATTTTTTTTATTATATATTTGCAGGTCAGATCTATTACACTTGATTAAAGCATGAATGAAAAATTGGGAGTGAAATGTATAGCGGTAATTGTTTGTATTAAATCAATAGATTGATATGGTAGTCTTCCAAGGATTTGACATAATATTTCAAATATATAAACAAATCATTGATAAGAAACTAAGTAAAGCCAAATGACAATTATTGAGGATGTGTTGGACTTACAACTGATATGGTAGTCTAGCAATGATTTGACATAATATCTCAAATATATAAATAAATCATTGATAAGAAGACTAAGTAAAGCCAAATGATAATTATTGATAATGTGTTGGACTTGTAACGTTGCTATTAATGTGAAATTTTTTACATCAAGGGATATTTCTGCACATCGAGTATGCCACTAATAGGTCTCTCAAGCTATGAACTTGTTAGGAAAATAAGGTGATGATTGGCATCTACATATTTTCCACCTATTTCAACCTTATATATTTACAATTCTGTGTGGACTAAAGAATTATTTTAATGTTACTTTTTGATTTTCAATTTATATTTATCTTATCAAAGTGCATAGGAGTGTAAAGATGTTATATGCTAAACAAACAATAATTTTAAACATTTGACAAAAAAATACACATTTTCAATATAGATATAATAAAAAAATACACGATTTGAGTTTTTTTTTTTTTGGTTAAAATTCACATGTCAAGTAAATGCTTTTTATGAGATTAAAAAAAAAAAAAGCTTAAAAAAATAACATTTTTTTAATGAATTTATGTCAAAAATTAATAATAATCACAATTTTTTCACAAAAATAATGATTCACATATAAATCAAAGTGAAAATAAGATAATACAAATATTAAACATATAACAACAATAATTGATTACTTATTCTTTTCATAAAATTTCAAAGCCGAAACATTACAAATATAACTAATGAATAGTTCTCAAAATTTAGCTTGATTTAGAAGCATAATTTAAAGTTAATCAATAATATAATATAATCCATATTCATCATCTTCTAGAGCTTCATTATTGTCTTCTTCCATAATATTTTGTGCTTCAGTTTTGCCATTTTCCTCTTCTAATGGATCTTTGATGTCTACAAATCTCCCAAAGTATCATTTAACGATGATTCCATCCAATGGTTGTTGAAGTTTCTTTGGTTCTTTTGCCACACATGATTTATTAAAATTCTCTTTCTTCAAACCAACTTTTTGCATTGCATTTGGGAGAAATTGAAGAGTCTTAATTTTTTGTTGAATAAAACTGCATTGGAGCGAGACTTTTTCAATGACAATGCTATTTCTTCCTTTTTTGTAGGCAACATGCTAGTGTTGTACTTAATTATCAAACACAAATAAATAATTAAGTAAATTAGTATAAACAAAAAAAACAAAAAAAATAATATTGAAATTCAATTTTATCTAATAAAACTTCCCTGAACTTGAGTATAAATCCAAAACCCGATCTTCATTTAAACATAAATCTATAAGATAATTAATCATTGTTTGTGGTTTTGATAAATGTTAACTATCTCTCAATTTGCATCTTTATTTTCATAAGTTAATTTTTTTACAACAACATCATGAACCAATACTTGGCTATGACTCTTTCCACCTATTCGATTAAGAAGAATAGACTTATAACTATCATTTTTTGTTTAACATTCAACATGGATTAATTCACAATCACTTATAATTCACTGATCTCTGCAACAAATAAGATTCAACTTTTGCTTGTAACATGATATAGTAAAAGTTTAATTAACTTGTACGTAAATAATTTTTTTAAAATTGATCAAAGGTGCAATTTCAATGTCATACATGTATGCTGCATCCTTGAGTTTGCTTTTCCCTTGAAACTTGTTAATAACATTGCAAATTGTGTGTTTGAATGAAATGTCACAAATCTCCAAAGTGGTGATGTTGTGACTTCTTGAAATCTTGTAACCACTTTATTAGAAACATGATAAGTGTAAGACTCACTATCTTATCCAATGTTTGGGAAATTGAAACTATGAGGAATATCCGCAATAACTAGGGCATATTCCCTTTTAAGTATGAGTTTTGCAATGTTTTCACAACCACCTTATATTATTTGATATTGAATAATGTCGAGCCCATTTCAAATGAAATGACTAAGACTAAGATCAAACTCAACACTCTTAAGACGCTGCTTTCTCAACCTTTTCAACTTAATCTTTTGAATAACACTTTTGAAACTTTTCGTTTTTCACCTGCATCATTCTTAAACATATTTAATGAAATAAACAAATATATGTATAAGTAATAAAATAAAAATAGTTTACATGTGAATAAAATGAATGTATACATCAACATAGCTTTTTGAATGCAAGATAAAAATATTTAAGTGTCGCTGTAGAACTTGATTCTGAGTAGTGGCATGCAACATCATCCCAACTCTCTTTATTCAACATTTTAACCATTTGTTCTAGTATTTTTATATAAACCTTATGACATAATAAATAAAGTAAAAATTGTTAATTTACTGATATGTATAACAAATACTACCCACAATAATATGTTATATTTAAAAAAAATTATAATCCAAGAAAAAGTAAAAAAAAATTAACAAACTTAATTTTGAAATGATGAGCACATTTCATTCAATGATAATTCACTTGACTTCACATGAGATAGTATTGATTTGATTAGTTTGTCATTCTTCATTCCTTGCATTGTTCTCCAAGATATGATATTCATATCATCTGGAAGTTGCTTGATTTTAAGACCTATCTTACTGCTGGTATATATTAAAGGTTTAGACATTTTAACTTTCTAATTTTTTATGGCAATATTCTCCCATATGTTGAAAATCTCATCAATCAATTCCCATATCTCTCAAGTTTTAAATGCCAACTGTAAAATGTTATCCATACCTTTAACTAAATGTAAATTTACTTTTCCACCTTTTGAATTGATTGTATCGTCAATTTGATAACTTATTTCGATACAACATTCATTTTGAAAGCTTAAACTGACTTTTGTCTTCTCCCCACAACATTTTTTTTCAAATTCATTATGAATAAATCTGACCCTTTGGATCAAAGTCATAGACATCCTATACTCATTATTTGTATTATGACGCCGTGCAAATAACTTTGTTCCTATTTATGTTAAGCTTGTTAGGTTCCTATACCAATAGGAGTCATAATTTTTGAATCACTGAGATTAAAACTGTAATATGTACATACCTTTGCTTTCTGCAAATGTTTTCCATATTAAAAAAAATAAAAAAATGTAAAGAGGGTATGTCCTAAAAGAATAATCAAAGGATAACAAGTACAAAAATGTCAAAAAAGATGAAAAATATGAACCCTAAGAAAAGATAAAGAGACCATGAAAGTGAGCAAGCCAATATGCCACTACCGTTTACTTTTATGCAGAATAAAATGATTGTGTGCAACTTGTAATCCTTGCCACAATCCATGATAGTCAAAATGTTTAAACTTGGCTATTTCATGTTTTCGATTTCACGTCTATAGATAAAGAATAAAAATCTAGCCAAACAGTTTAACCTTGGCAAATAATTAGATAGGTAGAGTAAATAAAAGGAGCTCAATTGTTTAACCTGAGCCCTTGAAAATAATAAGGCTAGAAGTAGTTAGTTTACTATTGTAAAACAAGAGAAAAATATTTGATAAGGGTTTGCTAGCTCAAATGCATCCTAATATAGTGAAGAAAAAATGGTAGGATGAGCAAGTGGGTAAGTAGTATAGGTTGCAGAAGCATGATGATTGATAACATAAGGCATGTTTATCATCTTTTCCATCATAAAATTTCTATAAATAAATGGACAATCAAGCATGAGATTCGATGTCAAAGTCAATTAATTGACTTCCCTCATTCATTTCACCTTTTACTCAATTAATTTCCCACAATAAAAGCTCAAAGTACCAAAACCTTTAAGTCAAAGAGGCTTAGAGCATTTCTCTGATTTTTGGATGGACCAGACCCTCGGCTCAATGACTTATAGGCAATAAGTACTAAAACCCCTTCATAAAAATTTATCCCCCCTTCAGTTCATTCATTTTCCCTAATATTACTCTTTTCCTAAGGTTAAAATACTTTTACCTAGGAAAAGTATTTATCCCCCCATATCAAAAACCCACAAAAATACTTTATCCTAAGTATTTGTGTTAATATGTGAAAAACATTCAAAAACGAAAAAACACTTACTTAAGGGTGCCCCTTTCCTCTTATTTTATTAATTACTAATTTTTATTTATTAAATCCAAATAAAACCCATTTCCCCGTATATATTTAACTCCTACATAGAAATTAACCCTACCCTTAGTTTAAATATAAACTATGATTTTCTACCCAAACCCTGAAAAACCCACTAATTAATCGATCTCCGATTAAGTTAGGCTAAAACCCAATTAATCCCTCCGCTAATGGCCCTGACGCCTTAACCCTGCCTTAATCTATCATCAACTAAAAAATCGCCACACTTAATCATTCACTTGGCCCCGCCCACTACCCTCCGTGCAACTTTCCTGCTTGATCACTATACGATCGCTTCCCTCCACATCTGGCAGCCCTTGCCCATTTCGGGCGGGCCCAATGTCCGGACAATACCCGCCCAAAAAAGTTGTTTTCTGCCGGGCCCCCGATGCTACGTGTCATTCAACGTATGGAATCGGGCGGCCTCCCCCCAATACCCCCAAGCGCCCAAAAGCGGTGCGATGGAAACCACTTACCACCCGCCCGCTACATGCCAAAATGATCACTGTTCATCCCGCTACACGACAAAATGACTACTGTTCACCCATACCCGCCAAAATTAACTTTCATACATAAAGCCAAAAAGCCCCAAATCATTAGTTTTTATCGTTTTTTTCAACTGTAAAACTCCATGCACACACTTGCGAACATTGAAGCTATTAACCTACGTCCAATTACACCTTAAAGACACCACAGAGCACCCAGATTGCTTTCTAGCCTACTTAAAGCCTTTTCGACCGTTCGAAATTGTCAGTCACCCTGTCCAGAGCCAGTTCTCCTAATTCTAGTTGTTTAAGCCACAATTCACTGGAAAACCCTGTCAATTTCAGAACCAGTTACTGAGTTTTCTTAGTTATAGTAAAAAATTAACTAAAGAAACTCTAGAAATTCAAACCTACTCTATACTGAACCACCATTTCCCTAATAAACTGAAAATCACCTCCCCCATTCTCAAATCCACAAGAACTGAGAATGGACGCCCCAATTGCCATGGATGTCAGACTTATTTCCACTCCTCATCTGGACTTAGACCACCTCCCCCTGGTTGATAAAGATTTCCAGATAAAAGACACCTCCGTCCATGAAATCCCCTCTCAAACTATACTGTCGATACAGAGACCAATACCTAAACTGTGCTGATATAATTGGTTTTTGGGAGTCCAATTTGCCCAAGTATCAATTCCCTAAAGTTCACATTTTCCTAGAAATTGTCCATTAATGCCATGCAAACTATATCCCTAGTGAAAGAGCAGTGATGTCCCCTAACCAAACCAATTTTTTCACCATCACTGCTGATCCAGACTTAAACAGGAACGCAACAAATTACAAAGATAACCATATACATAAAGATGTAGCGGAAATAATACTTCATTTCATTAATGGAAAATACTGAATATGCTTACAACCAGAAATGGAAATAAACCAACTAGGGCGATGGTAGCTTATCTCTGAGAAGAGATGTGTGGCTACATGCCTTTGAATTGTTCTGAACTATGTTACAATGAGGCTCGAAGGCCTATTTATTGTTAAAAACAATGGAAAACCCTTCACATTCCAAAACCTAACCCTAGAAGATGAAATGCCAAATTGTGGGCCCCGTTTTTGGGTAAGTTGGTACATCAACTTCCCGGGGTCGCGAATTGGTCGTATTATCTCTGTTTGACGTGTATGATAGCCTGTTGGAAAGATCTCTCCGAGGACTACAATGGAAAAAACGATTTTTTGAAAAAAAAATCACTGGCGGTAGATTTCCCAAAAAACGTCATTTAGGGCCTCAAAACGGCTCCGGAAGTTTAGGACTCGAAAACTGCTAAAAATAGTAAACTGTGCTATAATTAAGGAAACTGAAAAACTGAAAGAGACATTTGTGGGGGTCCAAATGGGATAGGTGGGCGGCCACCAACATCCCCCTGGATCATTCCTCCCCCTTAGGAAGCAATGGTCCCCATTGCATTGAGTTCCTCCTTGAGATGAGGAAGCTTCTACTGAGCTGGCTCTCTGGTGAGCTGTTCTGCAATCTCTGATGTGCCCAGAAATGGTGGGAAGCATGGTCGGCGATGGTCCACATTGAAAAATCGGTGCAAGCGAAGGAATGGAGGAATGTTGTGCTTCCAAGCATTGTTTCCTATAGCCTTGGTATTGGTGTAAGGACCATGTTTGAGTGGTCTGAGTTTCTGATGGGTCCTGGTAAGGCGTTCTCTCTACAGATGCAAACAAACTTTGTCGCCCACCTGAAACTTGTGTGACACCCCTGTGGGTGAGGAGAAGTTGTTCCTATGTTCTGTCATGACTGTATCCCTTTGCTGCTGCTGTTGCGTGGAGGAAACCTTTGCAGGGGTCATGGATGTAGCAACGATCTTCCCCTTACTTTGGGAGCGAACCGGACAGAAAATGAATTTCCTAGTCTGGGAGATGAGCTTGTTGCCTTTCTTGGCAGTGATCAAAGAGGTGGCGGTAGGTGGGGCTACCTACGGGTATCCTGTATAATGAATTATCCAAAGAAATAATGACAGCGCGAGGCCTTGACTCATACACAACATGTCGCCTCCACAAGTATGGCTGGCCTAATAGTACATCACAAACATCGAGAGGTGTAACATCACACAATACCTCGTCTATGAAGGGCTTGATGCTGTAGGGAAGGCGACATTGTTGGTGAACTTTGAGATCTCGTCCTTCGTGAAGCCACCCGATACTATACAACTGCGGGTGTGCTGTAGTCGGTAGGCCCAACCATTTCACGACCTCTGCTGAAATGAGGTTCTTTTGGCTCCCACTATCAACAATGAATTGTAGTGGTGAACCCTTCACCCACATTTGTGAGTGGAAAAGGCGCTCCCCCTCCTCTGGGTCTTCAAGTTCATTCTTTTGGATCTTGGCAGTGGAAACAGTGGCGCTGGGCTCTGCATCAATGATCTGCTTCCCTTTGCCATTCCCCTTGTCAGGTTCTGGCTCAGGATCAGAACATGTATCTGATTCGGAATCCTTCAACTCGGCCACCAACGAATGCTTGGTCCGACACTCACTTGTGTTATGAGTGGGACCCTTGTGGAACTCACACCACATTCTTGTGTCATTTTTCCGCTTCGTGGTGTTGTTCTTTTCTTGTGGCTTCGACGGGTTGTCTTGGGTCACCCCGCCTTGGCTTTGTCCTTTAGGCTTCAGATTTGCAGATCCAAAGTCTCGCTTCTTCTGTTTGAACTTTTGCTCGATTTTGACAGCGTATCGATATGCCGTGCCGAGTGAGGAGATGTTCAGGAACTCCATCTCTTCCTGGATGTATCTGTGAAGGTAGCCGCGGTATTTGAGTACCAGATGTAGCTCAGAATGTTTGATACCCAATTGTGTGCGAAGGGTATGAAAAATGTTTGTGAAATCCGACACATCTTGGTCTCGTCCCTGCTGCAGTGTGGTCCATTTGATGTATTTGTCCTCATAGCTTTTGACAGGGTAGTACTGCTCCTTGATGGCATCCCGAAAGTCATTCCAAGTGGGTGCGGCTGAAAAAAGTGAGCCTGTACTTTCATCCTTCTGCTCGCAGTAGGTTTCCCACCAGTCCTTGACGTGGGGGGCTGCTTTGAGAAGAGCGAAAACAATCTTTTCCTGACTTGAAAATTCATGAACAGAAAAATACCCATCTAGTAGATTTAAACATCAATCTACGACATCTGCGTCTATTTGACCCTCGAAGATGGGGATTTCAAAGTTAACTTGTACCTTAAACGATGTGGCGTTTCTAGAGTAGCTGTTGCAAGCCGATGCGTCGCCTCTGGGTAGCCGCTGAAGGATCTACGCAAAGCTATCCATCATCGCGTTCCTTTGCCGCTTGAGTGCTTCTTCGAGCAATATTTTGATAGGATCTCCTGCCCCCTCATCTTTCTTCTCATCCGCCATGGGAGGTCGTCAGGATTTGCGAGGTCGGTCTTGCAAAGGTTCGACCAGTTCAAGCCCTAACTCCTTATATCCCGACCTCGTTGGGGACATACAAAAAAAAACAATGAAAAAGCAGACCGCTCTGATACCACTGATCCAAACTTAAACATGAATGCAACAAATTACAAAGATAACGATATACACAAAGATGTAGCGGAAATAATACTTCATTTCATTAATGGAAAACACTGAAATATGCTTACAATCAGAAATGGAAATAAACCAGCTAGGGCGATGGTAGCTTATCTCTGAGAAGAGATGTGTGGCTACATGCCTCTGAACTGTTTTGAACTGTGTTACAATGAGGCTCGAAGGCCTATTTATTGTTAAGAAACAATGGAAAACCCTTCACATTCCAAAACCTAACCCTAGAAGATGAAACGCCAAATTGTGGGCCCTGTTTTTGGGTAAGTTGGTATATCAACTTCCCGGGGTTGCGAATTGGTCATATTATCTCCGTTTGACGTGCATGATAGCCTGTTGAAAAGATCTCTCCGAGGACTACAACGGAAAAAACGATTTTTTGATAAAAAATCGCTGGTGGTAGATTTCCCAAAAAACGTCGTTTAGGGCCTCAAAACGGCTCCGGAAGTTTAGGACCCGAAAAACTACTAAAAATAGTAAACTGTGCTATAATTAAGGAAACTGAAAAACTGAAAGAGACATTTGTAGGGGTCCAAATGGGATAGGTGGGTGGCTAACAACATCCACCTGGAACAACTGCTGAATCTATTAATGAGATGCTGCAACTTTAACCAGGGAAAAACCTAACCCCTATTTCAATTGGAGAGCTATTAGAACAATTCCCCAAGCTTACCACTCCAAAACTTGCTGAGATGTTCCAAACTTTCATCAGGGAGGAAAATCATATCCCAAATGATCCTCCTTCATATGTGTATACCATATTTTCCCAATTTGGCCAGAACATTATAGCAATGATATCCAGTGTCCTAGGTTATACCACTAGTGAGTATATAGATGAAATCATCATGGATTTCATGTCCATCTTCACTCTAGGACAACCTCCTACTGTCATTTCTGATTATTCCAAGTTTATAGCTGATAGGATGCATGACCAATTCCTTAGGATGAGTAATGGGTGAGTCTTCAAGTATTCCTATGTTTTCTATCACCTTTTTCTATACTACCAAGTAGATAAGTTCTCCTTTACTCTTTAGAAGCTTGACAGAAAAGGTCACTCTAGATCAGTAATTTTCTAGACTCCATTGATCAATAAATATGAATCCCCATATTCATATACATACTTCATAAACTTATTTGTACATCCCATTGTGGCAATGCTGATAGGAAGCCTTCCTCCCAGAATCAGTTCAGATATAAAGAGAATCCTGTAACTCTCAAAACAACACAAAGTAGGTGATTGGTACTTGTACCAAAACCACACTGAGATCATGATTTATGGCTGTGAGCTGGCCTCATACAAACTACCTAAATAGCTCCTAATGAGGTTATTTGCTCTAGAGTAGTACAGGCAGATAATAAATTCAGAGGAGGTAAATTTTGTTAAAGCAAAAAAGAAATCCCAGCTCAAGATCAAAGACCAATTAGGTCACTTCAATGTTGCGGGGGAGCGTCGTCCCTGAACCCGCTCCCAATCCGCGCTTCGGGTGGGAGTGGGTCGGGGGCGCGCTCCCGGAAAAAAATTTGTGCTCCCTGCCAAAATAAGGAGTGAATTCAGGAGCGCCGCTCCCGTCGCTCCGGGAGAAAAAAATAAACCCCGAGAGCGATCAGGGAGCGATTGCTCCCGAGTTTTATTTTTCGCTCCCAGAGCAATGCAGGCTGCTGTCGGGAGCTAAACGGGCGGAAAAAAAAATCCGCACGTCAAAAAAAAAATTGTTTTAAGGATTTTTTTTGTTATATAAAGGCTTAGAGGGATTTTGTTTGTCATTGTGACTTGAGAGAGTTGGAGGAGAGCCAAGGAGCTTGTGCCAAGGAGTGAGGAGGAGCGAGGAGCGAGCACTGAGGAGCAAGGAGCAAGCCTGCAAGGAGTCTTAGAATTGAGGTAGGTTAGTAACTTAGTAATTTAGTAGGTTAGTAACTTGTTTCTAGAATCATGAATCTAAATAAATAAATAGTAAATACATTTTTAATTTTCTCATTCCCATTCCCATTAAATTTTGCAGATTCAAAACTACAAATTTCAAACATCATGGACCTGGTTATATTTTTTGGCATTTTCCTCTTCTTGGTTCCTTTTCTGGTTATTATGGTGTTGGAGAGTACGAAAAGGAGGGGTCAAAATGAAGAGGGACAAAGTGGATTTAATGAAAACCTCGGTGAGGAGGAGTTGGAGGAGGGTGAACATGATTCAACAAATGAAAAAACTAAACAAGACCAAACCCCATTGTGGAAATATGTTAACAGGCCTGAAGCAAGGAAAGGTGGTGGAACCACTAAATTTCATTTCCCCCATTGCAAAAATAATTACGCAGGTTCATACACCCATGCCAGAAAACACTTATGTGGGAAAAAGGCCATGGGATGGAGATAAACAAATAGGAATCAAAACTTGTGCAGGTGTGTCAGCAGCAGATAGATCCAAATACATAAGGGAAAAGGAGGAAGCCCAATACAAATCTAAAAAATCAAGGGGTTTCTTTGAACCAAACTCACAATCAAAAGCACAAAGAACTCCTTCAACATCCTCCCAAGGCAGTGGATATGGAGGCATAGGGTCACCAGTGTTAAGGCGTAGAACCATATTAGATTTCCTTGATGAGGGGTGTAGGAATGATGTGGATTCAAAAGTTTACAGGTTTCTCTATGCATGTGGGATACCATTCAATGTTCTTTTCTCACCTTATTGGCACGAAATCGTTTCTGCTATAAATGATGCCCTAAAGGATACAAGAGCCCTAGGTATGACAAGGCAAGAACCGTGAGACCTGATCATGAAAAAGCAAAAATATCACATTATTTGAATGGAATGACAAGTTCTTAGACTGACCATGGGGTGTCCATTGTATTTGATGGATGGACAAATGTAAAAGGCAAGCCATTGATAAGTGTTCTTGCTGTGTCTGTTAGTGGTGCCATCTTTTTAAATGCATATGATTACTCAGAGAAGTTCAAGATCGGCATCAACATTGCAGAAGCACTACTTGAAACAATTGATCGTATTGGGCCATACAATGTCATCCAAGTCATCACTGATAATGCTCCTAATTGTAAGTCAGTGGGAGCAATTATTGAGGATACATACCCCAACATATTTTGGTCTGGGTGTTTGGTTCACACATTGAACCTTTTGATGCATGATGTTGTTTAGAACAAAAATGAAAAATACAAATGGATTGGTGATTTGTATAAGAAAGGCAAACAAATGATAAATTTTATTACAAATCATAACAATACCCATGGCCTTTTCCGCAGTCACTCAAGATTGGAGTTGTTAAATATTGCGAGGACTAGATTTGGTAGCTATTACCTCACCTTCAGGCGCCTTTTGAAGGTAAGAGAGTCATTGGCTAGCATGGTATCAAGTCCACACTGGTAGGTATTAAAGGAAAGGGCTACAAATGCAGCTGACAGGCGAGGTTTTGAACTGGTGGAGGAGGCCTCTCTTGATGGTATGTTTTAGGCTAGTGTGAAGCAAGTATTGATATCACCAAGCCCATTTATCACATGATTCAGTTTGCAGATACAGATAAACCAGTGATTGGCAAGGTGTATGAGCAGATGGATACCATGTTGGGGCAAATAAAAGATATTGTTCATAACAATGATCCCGACTTGTACAAATTGATTCACAATTGTGTGTGTGTACAGTGGACTAAACTTAATCTTCCACTGCATTTCTTGGTGTATATCCTTACGCCAAAATACTACTCTACATCTTGGTTGGGCCAACCTGCACTAGGGGTGGGGTTAGGACCAAACCCCATTTAGATGAAGAGGTAACTAGAGGATATTTGGATGCATTATAAAAGTTGATACCTGACAGGGAGGAATGTGCAGCTGTGCGCCTTGAAATAGGCAGATACTTAAGTGGCATTGGTTTGTTTGGTACCTTCCATGCAATGGAAGACAGAGACAAATTTTATTCTCTCACATGGTGGGAATCATATGGCGGCCAGGGAATTTGCCAAAATTGGCAAAAAAATTTCTATCAAAGGTTGTAAATACTTCTTCTGCAGATAGGTGTTGGAGCACCTACAACTTCATACATAATGTGAAAAGAAATAGACTCAATGAAAACCGGGCAGAAAGCTTGGTTTATGTGCACTACAACTTGAGGTTGTTGAGTCATTACTGTGATTGGGCTTATGAGGATCCAACATATAAAATTTGGGACAACCACCCAGAGGATGAAAATTTGGAGGATGGCACTATAAATCTTGAAGAACTAAAAGAGGAACTTATAAGGGATGAAGATGAAGCAGCTGCAGCAGCCATGCCATCTCCACCATCCAGTAGCAGTGCTCGAGTTTCAAATCTTGTTTCTTTGCTGTCGCCACCTCCATCTACAACCTCACGTGGAGGGCATGTGCTTCTAGTTTTGGTAGTCGATCTGTGCGGGAGACTCCTAGAAGACCACCACGACCTACTCATATAGTAGACTCTCGTGGCAATGGCCACATGCAGCAGTAGATAATATATTTACAGTTTACTTGTCTTTTCTAGTTTCTATTAGTTTTCATAACTGTTGAGTCTTGAGTCCTTGACTCTTGACTCTTTCATATCATAATGATATTTTTTGTAAACAATATATGACTGTTACAATGAAAGTTTGAAGTTTGAAGTTGGCAATTATAACTCATTGGTAATGATTGTGAATTACAAATATGATGCTTCGTGAAAGACTAAAATTGTTTCATTTCATTTAATAATTCATTTATAACATTTCATTTCATGTTAACGGTTAGAACTTAGAAACTTAGATATTATTTCTTGTAATGGTTAAACTTAGCTTACAAGTACAACTTTGGTGATCAATGATGATAAATGTTATATATTGAATTTTCAATTTTGAAATCTTGAAGTTGAAACTTTAAGATTAAATTTAATGAATCATGATTCACGAGACTCAATATGTTGCAGTTGTAATATGTATGTTACTAACTTGTGGATGTGGTTGATGAAGATTATAACTTCTAGATGATTGATGTGATATGGTTCAATGATCAATTTATGTTTGTTTGTTTGTTTGTTTGTTTTGTTTTATCTAATTCATCATTCTACATGTTTTTGTTGACATATATGTATCAATATATATATATATATATATATATATATATATATAAAATAATATATATTATATAAATATATATAATATATATTATATATATTCACTCCGGGATTCACTCCCAAACCAAGAGCTTTTGAAAATATTTCTCCTGCTCTTCGCTTTTGCTCCCACTCCCAAGTAACACTGGGTCCCTTTATTTGTAATAGCAGAGAAGCTGGAAAGGAGGCAGACCTAATTTTTCAAAGATTAAAACTAAAACATAGCTTCATATGGAGATATGATCCCTTGGATCTCATTTGCAAGAGAAGGAAAAAAAACAAGATGGCTCCCTATATTCATCATCGCATCCCTGAGATAGAAAAGTATGCCAACCAATTGGAATGGGTGGAAAAAACTTTAGAGGACAGGGATAGAACTGAAGTTGTTGTGGAAAACACATTAATTAACTTAGAAAAACAACTTGATGAGGGTTCTTTCCTACATGTGCCAAAAGAATCACAGGTACTAGAAGAATCTTAGGTGCTAGAGGGATCAAAAGTACCAGATTTGTCAGAGGTGCCAGATCAAATAGACATACCAGAGAAATCAGATAAAATAGAAACCACCATGAGTACCCCTCCAGTTCTATAGACTCCTCTAAATGAGGAGAAAAGCCTCAAGAGAAATAGGGAAGGGGCCACTACTTTAGAAAGAGCTACATCAAAAGCCTATGCAGAGACAAGCCATCCTAAGAGACAAAGAATGAATCCTTTTTTTGAACATGAATATACAGAGGAGACAATTGAAGTTACAAGCACAGAAAGAGATGGGAGCAGACATGCCACTCCACCTGGAGGCATCATAAAACCTTTCACATCACACACTCAGATTTTGGAAAGACAACAAAATATTGAGGTATCCTCTTTCAGAATGCCAACAGATAAAGACCAAGATATTAAGGAGAGATAAAGAAATAAAGGCTAGAAATGAGAGGCTGAAAGCCCAAACCTACGCACAATATTTGAAGATGACCCCTACCAATCAAACAAGGCATATGTCAACCTTTGATGTCAAAGAGGTGAAAATGTAGATGAAATTCATCAAGCCAACCACTCAGCAGCCAAGGACAACAACATATTTTAAAAGGGTGGATTTTGAACTACTAGAAAGGGATATTCATCCCATTGACCAGATTGAGCTACACAAGCAAACAAGGGAGATGATATACTCCACCTTAACAGGGAAAGCCATTGCTGCCCACCAACTGCAAAACTCTCTTAACAATATATTAGCACAGTTCCAGTTGGAAAAGGCCTCCTCACAGGCCAAAGATACTAGAATCAAGTCCTTAGGGGACTTAGTCATAGTTGGGACATGATCCCAAATATGTAAAAGCTGCAGAACAACTAATTAAGAAGAAAAATGATGACATAGCTGCACTCAAGAAGCAGCTAAAGATACCCCACTTGCATCACCCACAGACACAAGAAGTCTTAGAAGCACAACAAAGACATGAAGAGATCATGGACTTAGTCTTGAAGCTAATCATCGCCATAGTATCAACAACAGTTCCTTCCACATTGGCAGCATCATTGGCACCTACAGCTCCACCCGCTACAACATTGCCAATTACAACTGAGTCCACTACAACAACAGGTACATCAACTGCGAAAACAACAGAATTGGTAAAATACATGGAGGAGATGTCCATCTAGGCTACAGAGCTCGAAAGATCAAAGGAGAAAGTGGCAAGTTTGGAAACTGATTGCCAACTTACCCAAATTCAACAAAGAGAAGAAACACAGAAAGCCCAAAGAATGGGAGAGAAAATCAAAGTCCTGGAGAAAGATTTGACATTGCAGAAGCCATTAGGACAAACCAATGAGTTGCTCTGGGCCAATATCATTGAATTTGTCAATGATATTTGGCCATCAATCCAAGTCATATTTGAGCAAACAAAATTGGTGAAGATAGTCACTGAAGCCATTCAGAAAGTCAAGGAATAATTGGGAGATAAACCAGAGGATGCAAATCGACTCATCCACTTTTTGAACTGCAAAAACAGATATGAGCTCCATGAGCTCGACATAGAGGATAGGATTGAAGCCATCTCGGAGATTAGAAAGGTTCCTTCCAAAAGAAACCTCATGTACAACTTAGAAGAGAAGTGTCACAACATGCAAATAGCCATTGACAGATTCATGGATAAGTTTTAGATTCTAAGGGACAAAGGTCTTCCCAGTCCCATGGTCATCAATGACAAACTCATGACCCAATTGGACTATAGTGATAGGTTAAGAAAATTGACAAAGGAACAAACAAGTACATCAGCTGTTAAAGCCTTGCCAACATGAAAAGTACTATATGATACATTAGAAAACTTATTTTTCCTAGAGCATGAAGTGAAACATCTGTTTCCCACCAAGCCCAATTTTGCAAAGTACACTGAGACAAATGGAATTTACAAAAGGATGTTAAAGGTGAGATTACCTGAGGCAGAATGGTGGGAGAAAATGACAGATTTACTATGAAAAAGTTTTCATCGGAAAGTTACCACAGTAAATCTGAAGGTAGCCAGGTGAAATAGGTAAAAGACAGATCAACAGGGTCAAAGAGTAACATAGTCAAAGAGTATCAGTGAAAGATCAAAGTAAAGAAGATTCCAGCATAGAAATACCACAACTATCAGCTAGCTTAAAGGGCTCCAACTCAACAGAAACAGTTAGCAACACCATAATAAGAGGGACAACATGAAGTAGTTTAACATCTGTCTCTATCTTCATGCAAGACAATATTTTAATTCCCTAGATTTGTTTTGAGATATTTTGTAATTATTTTTTGTATAAATACTTCACATTTCGAAGTATGTGTGTGGATTCCAATACATTTCTATAGAATTTTTCTCTCAAATCAAAGTTCTATTGTATCAATGACTGGATTGGCTTCTTGGATCAAGGAATAAAGATCAGATATTTTACAAGATTCTTGTGTAAAGCGAAATACAAATAAGTATTCTCTCATGTTCGCTATTGTTTTTCTTATGTTTCTTCATAATCTTGTTTGTTTCTATGAAATCTAAATGTATAACAAGGAATGATATTTCAAAAATTGCTTGAATGCACTCTATCTTGAATGTTTTACATTCTTAATTTTTTCTCCTAAACTATCTTAGCTAGGGAATTCTTAACTGCTCCTTAACTTCCGTAGTTTCCCCTCTGGTCTATAGCAAAGGATTCTTAATTGCCCTTTGTTCATGATCACCCTCTTCTCTTCATTCTGATCCCGGTCCAAGGATTCTTAAGTGCCCTTTCACCTTGGTTATAATCACTTCACCCATTAGACCTGAAGATTTGTCTTTTGCTTTGCTAGCATGCCCTGTGAACATTCCCTTTAATGATCTGATCCAGTTATGCTACCCATTTATTGACTCCATAGCCCAATGGCTTGAAGACCTAGTTCTATCCATCTGCTCTAAGAATTCCACCACCCAACCTTCAATCCAAAATCAAAACCCCATGAACACTAAGAACTAGCCTAAAATCTCATAAAAATGAAGCTAAATTATAAAGAGTGAGCCCTCTCTGGGCTTAGGTTGGCTAGAACCTGAGCCTAAAATATTGGTTTGTTGTTACCTCAGATGATTCCTTCTTTTGATAACTTCTAGGGAAAACTTCTGAGTGATAACAAAGCTAATGCATCTCATTATTGTAAAAAACGAGTTATTGATATATTCCTCAATCAATTGTCTTCTAGCCTCTATTAAATGGTTCCTTCAAATTACATAATATTTATATTCAAAACATCGTGTCTGTTGGGTTGTGTTATATTCTTTCCACATAGTTAACAGGGGGTTTGAGGGGTACCCGTAACCCCACTTTATGGGTTCCGGGGCAGCGCCTCGGAAAATTTTGGTTTTGAACCCTATGTTAGGTTGGGCGGACCCACCTATGGTTTTGTGCATGATTTTCACACATGTTTTTTGGACGCAATGTTTTTCAGTCCATGGTATTGGATCGATGGTTTTTTGGTCCATGGTATTGGACGTGATGGTTTTTCGCTCCATGGTATTGGATGCTTCGGCATGTATAAATATGTATTGTAACATTGAAAGGAACATAATAAAAATGAAAAATCAAGCTAGTAGTCTCGGTTTTGAGATCCAGTGGGAAATCTCTGTGTATATGTGTTTTATGTGTTATGCTCTCACGTTTTTATTTTTCCTGTGATTTAGAATTCGTATGCAGGTAATTTATGTACGGGGTTAAAACCTACAATCGGATGCACATAATTTGGCCAAATGGAAGAAGTGTGTGGCGAAGGCGAGGCAGATAATCCTTGAGGAAGTTCGAGACTACATTGTATTGAGTCTCCATGGCAAGGAAACTTTGTATGCTATGTGGAAAACATTGATGGACTTGTATCAGAACAACAGTGACAAAAGGAAATTGGCATTGAAGGACAAACTGCAAAAAATCAAAATGGAGAAAGGTGAGAAGATTCCAAAATACTTGACCAAGTTCACTTAATGTCGTGATGAACTTGGAAGTGTTGTAATCACGGTTGCTGACGATGATATGGTGAATCTTGCTCTTCTAGGACTCCCAAAGGGTTGGCATAGTTATCAAGACTCTGTCAATTGTCCGGAGAAGCTGCCAGATTGGGAACGACTGTGGTTGAATTTGATTCAGGAGGAGATTAGGAGGAACGCCAAGGATGGCTCTTCATCAAAGACTGATGATGAAGAGAATTGTGCCTTAATGATTAAGGCGAAGAAAGGGAAAGGGAAAGATTCCCATTCCAAATCAGATTCTTATCATGGAGGTAGGAAGAAAGACATGATGAAAGTTAAGTGCTTTCATTTTCATGAGCTGGGCCATTTTGCTACAAATTGTCCACTCAAGAAATCTAAGAAGAAGTCCTTAGGAGGAGCGATGGGTGACGTTTTGGCCTCTCAATTTGAATTGGACTTTTCCTTCATTGCATGCATGGTGTCATCAATGATGGGAAGTGTATGGTACTTAGAGAGTGGAGCTTCATTCCACATGACCAGCAACAAAGAGTTATTGAGTGACCTGGAGGAGAAATATCTCCAGATGCATATCGAGGTGGGTGACGATAGGAAGTATAGTGTTATTGGATTGCGCATGATTACTTTTCAAAGGGAGCATGGAGCTCCACTCACCTTGAAGAATGTTATGTATGTGCTTGGGCTGAAGAAGAACTTGGTATTCGTTGCCATGCTTGAGGATAGAGGTTATGGTGTGATCTTCTCAAAAGGTAAGGCATTCCTTCGACACATAGCCACGGGTCAAGTAATGAAGATATGGATTTCAATGAAGAAATTCTATAAGTTGGAGGTAGAGGAGTGTGTTGGTTTGAACACAAAAGCAGAAAGGGTGCAGAGTTGAGACGTTGGCGAGTTGTGGCACAAGCGACTGGGCCACTTGCATCATGGGCTTTGAAGATATTGTAGCATATCTCTATTAGTCTTCCCAAAGGTACGCTTGATCAAGTTGATACATGCAAGGGGTGTACTTTGTAAAAATACACCAAGTGTTCCTTTCACGGTAGAGATAGTTGAGCAAAGGTTATTCTAAAGCAAGTCAATTTAGATGTGTGTGGACCATTCTCGACAACATCCATGGCCAAACACAGGTATTATGTTATATTTTTTTATGACTATTCTCGTAAATGTTGGATATTTTTCATGCAAAAAGAGGATCAAACTTTCACAAATTTTTGTGAGTTTAAAGAATTGGTGTAGAAAGTGTTGGGAAAGAACATTAAAGCTCTATGAATTTATAATGATGGTGAATATGTCTCAAATGAGTTTAATAACTTTTGTGTAGCGGAAGGGATTAAACAGGAGTTGACGACACCCCACAACCCTTAGTGGAATGGGGTGGCTGAGAGGAAGAATAAAAGCATAGTAAGGGCAGCAAGGGCAATGTTGCATGATCAGGGCCTACCACTACACTTGTGGGCTGAGGCATGCAACACAACGGTTTATGTTCAGACACATAGCCCACATCAGATACTTGATATGAAGACACCAGATGAGGCTTATTCCAGTAAGAGGCTAGATGTTGGTCACTTAAGGATTTTTAGGTCATCGGTATATTGCCATGTGACCAAAGATGCATGAAAGAAACTTGAGCCGAAAATAGAGTTGGGGATATTTGTGGGGTACATTGATACACCTCACAACTATCAGGTGTACTTTTCAACCAACAGGATGACAGTAGTTTGCAAGGATGTCATATTCGATGAGGAGAAGGCCATGTGAGTTTCCCTTGAGAGGAAGCTTGAGCAACATGTGGGTGAGGATGTTTTAGCTCCTAAGGTTAAGGAGCCTCAGATTGATGTGGAGTAGCCACATGCAAAGGATCTGGGAGTGGAGAAATCCACTCAGGAAGAGTCTTCCAGAGAAGGAAGAAAGTGGACCAGAGAGGCTGACAGATTGTTGGATGATGCACAAGAGAATGTGGGAGCACGCACTTCTCACCACAGGCAGAGGAGGTCACCTGAGAGGTACATTGGATACATGGCTCTTATGGGCGAATGTTTTGTGACAGAGCCATCTTCGTTTAAGGAAACAATGCAACAACTAGTTTGGGTTGATTCCATGGTGGAGGAGTATGACTCCATACTTCGTAAAAGTATTTGGGATGTGGTACCAAGACCAAAGGAAAAGTCAGTGATGAGCTCCCGTTGGCTTTACAAGGTAAAGAAAGATGCATATGGTAGTGTGGAGAAGCATAAGGCTAGATTTGTGGCCCGTGGATTTTCACAGGTAGAGGGGTTGACTATGATGAGACCTTTTCTCTTGTTTCAAGGTACTCATCAATCAGATCTATATTGGAATTATTAGCACATATGGGTTGGAAGATACATCAGATGGATGTGAAGACAACCTTCCTTAATGGCATGATTGAGGAAGTGGTGTACATAGAGCAGCCTAAAGGTTTTGAAACCTTTAACCATGAGTCTCATGTGTGTCAGCCTAAGAGAGTGTTGTATCGGTTGAAGTAAGCACCCCATGCTTGGTACACCAGTATAGATAGCTACTTCACTGGGTTGGGATACACGAAGAGTGAAGCATATGTGAACCTGTACCACATAGTGGTGGAAGGTAAATTGTTGATCATTGTACTGTATGTTGATGATCTCATACTGACAGGTGATGATCAGTTGATACAATCTTGCAAGGAGGACATTGCAAGAGAGTTTGAGATGAAGGACATGGGGCTCATGCATTACTTTCTTAGCATGGAGGTATGGTAGGGAGATGGGGAGTTGTTTGTGTCTCAAGGCAAGTATGCCAACAAGATAATCAGGAGATTCCGCATGGACAGAAGCAAACCCATGGAGACTCCTCTAGGAGGTAACTGGAGGAAGGAGGATGCTACTTCATAGGAAGTAGTGGAAGCTATTGTTTATAGGCATCTTGTGGGTTCACTCATGAATTTGGTGAACACATGACCAGATATGTGTTATGCAGTTAACCAACTTAGTTAAGCATTGGTTAGGCCTACCAAGCTATATTGGAAGGTGGAAAAACATGTGTTGAGATACCTTAGGGGCACTTCTCAGTATCAGATATGGTACATACAGACATAGGGAGTGAAGCTTCAAAGCTTCAACAATGCAGATTAGGCAGGGACTCCATCCGACAGGAAGAGCACAATAGTCTTCAGTATTGGGTCAATGGTATCTTCTTGGTACATCAAGAAACAAAGATCGGTTGCACTCAGTTTGACAGAGGTAGAGTACATGGCTACGAGTTAGGAAGAATGCGAGGCCATCTCATTGAGGAAGATCTTGGTTGGTTTGTTTGGTCAGTAGATGGATCCAACTGTGATTTACTGCGATAATCAGAGCTATATCAAACTCTCTGAAAATCTAGTGTTTCATGATTAGTCCAAGCATATTTATATTCAATATCATCATATCAGAGATTGTGTATTGAGGCATATTATGTTGTTAGAGTACATTCCCACAGAGGAGAAAGGTGCTGACATTTTGACAAAGGCACTGTCAAGATGTAAATTTGAGTTTCACAGAGACAATATCGAGGTAGCTAATAATCTCTTTCTTGTTGAGAGGGAGTGTTGAGAAATGGAAACAAAAAATTCTAGTTTAATTTGTCCTTGAATTAAAATGAGAATTAATTCATAGCAACTTGTAAATAGTTAATTAAGTTTAATTAACTTAATTAAATTAGAAATTTTGAGTTGAAAGTCTTTTAGAAGCCATGTATATGTTCTCCCTAAGTTTTAGGGGTCCATTATGAGTTTAAATTGAGTTGGAAATTAGATCACTCAGTTTACTGAGTTAATTTAAGTTAAATTATTTCCAAATTTTTAACTGAAGGTTCCCTCATGAAAAAATCATGCATGTCGGTTCAGAGAAAGACCCAGTTGAGACTCGAGTACAGGGACAACGTACTATCAGTGGTATTATTTACTGGAGTGTAAATATCATGCATGCATAAGAGATTGATCCTATGTTTGGATTGCACAGTTTTGGATGCATGAATTCCCTTTAAATACGGGCTATTCATCATTGGAATTACGCAAGAGATTAGGGGCTTGAATACCTACATAATTGGCTAAATGTTGGCCAAGAGCTTTCCTGTGAGTTGAGAGAGTTGAGCATACTTCTGCAGAATTGTTCTAGTGAGAACAAGCTTTGTATCTTCACTCATAGTTATGATATATGCAATATAGATAGTAGGGTTTTCAGTAGTGGATTTCCGCAGGTACATCTCGGGTTATGTGCCATTGATATATCTCCTTCTTTTTCATATTGTTTTCATAATTCTATTGACTTCCGTTGATTGAAAGTAGAAGTAGATTCTTGTCTTGTGCTTTAGTAAATTGCATGAGTTTGTGAATCTACAAGATTTTTTACAAGAATTAGTGAGCTAGTTAACTTATCAAATGCCTAACTTAATCAACTAAAAATGAAATGGGGTAATTTTTTTAATTAAATTGAATTTTTTTAGGACCTAATCCAAGTTGAATCAACTCAAATGAATCTCATTAACATGTTCTAAAAAATAGCAAAAAATTACTACTATTTTTCTACAAGGGACTTCCAGAAATTCTAGATTTGTGAACTAGTAAACCAATCCAAGTAGCTCAATGATGAAGATGCATTTTCAAAGATTTTATAAGGATTCATCACTCTTATGAATATGTAAATAAGTTTCAAAATAAATTAATTCAATCATTTAACCCAATCCTACAACAAAAGAAGCATCAATACTAAACACAGTAATATGAAAAAGAAGAATAAGAGATGCATGTGAATAAGAAGTGAAAAGAAGAAAACAAAATTATAGAAAAGGGTTTTGAAGCTCCTGATATGGCCAAGCCCAAGGATACTCATACTCCTATGAAGGATACCAAGGTTTATAAGCTAAAATGGCACCAAACTTCATTATTTGAATCAATCCAAGTACATCCCTGCTAGAAATGAAAGTGGCGCTACAAAAATACAAGTTTTTTCCACAAGAAGACTAATAAATACATCATCTATAGGAAAATTCGAATTGGTACTTATAAAAAATTATGAGGAAGAATTCTCGTTGAAAGGAGGAAGCTTTTCCCTCCAAAATACCGCAAATAGTGGATCTGGTCCCCAACACTAGTAATCTACATTAAATGATAGGGAACACATTCCTAGATATTCTCAATCACTGGAGCTAAAAGATTTGTTAATGATTTCATGATATTTTTTTCATTTATTATCCAATCTTGGTCCTCATATACTAGGGAGAAAGTCCCTAGATTATGTTCTCCTTCAAATCTTCATAATCTACCAAATATTCTCACAATATTCTTCAACAATAAATAATATTAGGCACATAATATGCAACCATCTCTAAACCTTCCTAAGAATATATCAAAGAAAAAAAAAACATTATTAAGTGTAGAGGGAGAGCTTAATACATCTTTCTAGTGCCTAAGAAAGGTTAGATGGGTCTTAATTTGTGTCTAATTTAGAGGCCCATCAATGAAGTCACTCCTTCACCCTATATCATCTTGGAAGACTTGAACTTATCCTCCAATACTAGTATATGGTTCTCATTCTTATTATGGAACAAATTCTCAAGAGCCAGCCACATATCATGTGCAGTGTTCTTCCTAGACAAATGAGTTTTTAGGGGATCCTTCACACCATCAAGGATGATCAATCTCGCCCTCATATCCAAATCCTCGTACACTTCAACTCCTTTGGGTCAACTGGCTTCTTGATGGATTTCTCAGTGAACTCCTAGATCTTGATGACTTGCAAGACCAACTTTATCCTTTCCTTCTATGGACTATAGTTGAAAAACCCCTCCAACCTGTTCTCATATAGAGACTAGCTTGCAACTTGGACATTGTAGTGAGCTCTTCACCTACAATGTGACCAACTCCCTCTTAAGTTGTACTTCGTTGTGCACACTCTGATTCACTATCTTCCAAAGTAGCTTAGACACACTCTAATACCATGTTGAATTTCCATGACCTTGGTGTATGGGATAGAATTTTAAAATCTTTGACGCTACCAAACCAAGAATCTCCACAAAGCTACTTTTCACAACGGAATATAAACAACAATAAATTACACATGCATAAGTATAGACAATTGTTTACAACATATTGTAGAAATATGTACAATAACCCAATCTTCGTTATATCAAAGCAGTTGAGTAATACAATAGTCTAGGGCTCACGTACAAGGGATAATGGCTATTAATTATCCATAAGTACAAGAATACAAGATACAATGACAATCTTGCTACAAGCTCAAATCTATGTTGTATCTCATCTTGTTAGTCCTTTGCTTATGTTTTTCTCTCTAACTACGCCTTATTCCATCAAAGGAAAACACATAGAGACTCTAGTAGCACTACCACCTATCACTACTACAAGTCACTTTTGCTCCATTGAACACGGGCTGATCCAATCTTCTCTTCTAGGTTGGCCAATACCTGAGCTCTAATCTACCAATCTAGTAGCTTCTTCTATCCATCAAAGAGCTACACATTAGGCTCAATTCTTCATCCAACACACAATTTTTAATTCCCTTCTTGTCATGCTGGTCTAGGGCTACTTTGGTCACTTTCTTGTTTCCCTCCACAAACCATTAAGTGCCCAATACCTCCACTATGAAATCTTCTCCTAAGAGGGGTCTAACCACCAAGTAAATCCTCCAATTAGCTCCCACAAGATGAAAAAATAAACCCATCCAAACCGATCCAAATACTATGATCTAACACAAGACACTAATGGATAAATGACATACCTCTTGATTGTTGTTCATGAATAAAATTCTAGTCATTGTTTAGGGCTTCTTCTGTAGCCTACAACAACCCACCAATCCTACCAAAAACTCCCCTCAAATAATGTGGCTTCATTTCCTTCATAAGTCTGATAAATTTGTTTCCTGAATGATATCCTACAACTCCCTGTTTAGGGCTTGTTTGGCCTCAAACAACCCACTACAAGCTTGTGGCCTAATCATCATAGTAAAGTCATCATTTCAACTTGCTTCAGGAAGGAATTCCCATGTTTTACTAGCCTGAAATAGGTCCCTTCTAATGCGAACTTCTAGCAGACTTAATTTCACCTTCAAATAGTCACAAAGGACCCCAACCAAACTTATTCTTCCTTGCTGAAGATACTCGTAATTTGCAACCACCATAGAGCAGTCTTCCTTCTCCTATACAAGTTTCTTCCCACATTTCTTCGTTGTCCTTGTGTTGCACCAAGTGGATGTGTAGAAATGAACCTTCCTCAACTTCTATTTATACACATAATAAGGGCTCCACCAAATTTCCTAAGTAACATGTGTTTCTGGCATTTCTACTTCAAGCCTACATGACTTGAATGCCCAAAAAACCATCACTATCTTCAAAAATTCATATATCATTAAGGAAAACTCGGATTTTGATGATTCTTGAAGTGTTGGATTCTCCTCTATGCCTTTTATCATCGCCATCCATCACACGTCCAAAATTATCCATGGTTTTGGCCCAAACATCAATGGGTGCAAAACCCCAACCTAGGTTCTAAGCCCGCAAATGACTTTTGTCGTGCTCCACCCTCAAAACCTTGAACCCTAGGGCTTAGAGTACCTCCTTACCAAGGAATTCACATAGAAATAGAAATGATTCATTCAATACATACCCTTCAGTCATGTGACCCTATGGATGTGCCTTTTGTTAGATATATCTTTTAAGATTTTTCATATACCTATCAAAAAAAAACATCCACCTCATCGATACAACACTCGCCAATTCAATGTCATCAACTAGGTGTATAAGTAAATGGACGTGTAGGTCCATGAAACTTGTAGGGAGCTCCTTCTCAAATATACATACAATTTCTACAATTTCCTTCTTCCATTTTGGCACTTCACATCCAAGCATCTCCTTGGATGTCACATACCTAATATAAGAATACTAAATTAGTATGAACCTTTAGGAAAGAAATAAAAAGCAATATAATATCTCTACATCTCTCACACATGAACATTCCATGCCACATACCTTGAAAATGCTGACAACCGACTTATGGCATTCCTCAAGTCAATGATAAGACATGGATCCCCCCTAATTGTCAATGGCATGATATTTTGTCAAACACATTTATCAAAGTTCATAATTAGTTATTTTGGTCACACAATAGAGTTTCAGAATATATTTACTACCTAATCAATTTTACCAATAAATGTTAAATGATGATATATAATACCTTCATAAAATTATGAAAACCATGTGTTTTAAATCCCGTGATATGTCCATACATTGTAAAAGCTTTGTTTAATGATGACCCATAGCTAGTATGTGTCCTTATTGAACATATGACATTTTTTAGTTGGTTTAGCTCTTTCTTTTTCAAAATCCATGGAGCTTCTGCATATTTTTCATTTTCCTTGTTTGGCCACAAATGTTTTTTATTAAATTTGGTATGCGAAAGAGCGATATATCTCCTCGAAGACAAGGTGTCCTTCTCTTTTCCTACTATATGTCGAAAAAATGAATCTGGGACATTGTTGAAGATGTGCATGGGATTTAATAGATGAGATATTAATAGGTCCTTCCAATATGGGAGCTCATAAAATATGGATTTCATTTTCATCCCTTCTGGCATCTTAATTACAACTTGTTCTAGCTCTTCAATAGAATCACCCCCATCAAAAAAATCTTGCCAAGCTTTCAATTGAACATCTTCATACTTCTTAAGCCAATCAGTTGGAACCATAATCATGGGAGGGCCTCTATTTTCAACTTTTCCATCAAAATGATTCTTATGGTAGTTTCTAAACCTATGATCTGGTGGTAGAAAAACCTTGTTGTTTGCATAAATAAATTTATGAATATCTTTAGAATACCGCCCTTGAAATTTTTCTGCACATCTTGGACATGCAAATATCCCCTTTGTTTGAAGCCCTTCAATTTAATGAGTTCAATAATAACAAAATAATAGTACAAAACTAAGTATGAAAGTTGGGATGATAATAAAATATGAGTGTAAATAGGTAAAAAAAAAAAAAATTACCTTACCGTAATAACAACCAAGTCCTGGGAAATCATAAATAGTCCAACATAGCACACCATACAACATGAAGGGCCTATTTGATGAAGGATGTGATATGTCATGCATTCTTATGCCTTTCCATGGCAGTTGCATCTCATTAATAAAAGGTGCAAGATAAACATCTATGTTTTTAACTCGATGTTTTCCTGGAACATTGAGGGTCAGCATAAGGTGATCTTTTCTAACACTCATCAATGGGGAAATATTGTATACTATCAATATAACTGGCCAAACACTATAATTTGAGATCATGAAAGAGAATGGGCACACTCCATCAATTGCAAGACCAAACTTGATACTACGTGGTTCATCTTTGAATTTTGTTGGCCATTTTTCCTCTATGTGTTTCAATGCTTTAGAGTTAGCCAGAATTCGCATGAATCCATCTTTACTCCTATTTTGTGCATGTCATTCCATCAATTGTGCAAGTGACTTGCAACGAAACATTTGTTGAAGTCTAGGTATAGTTAGCATGTGATGTAAAACCTTATTTGGAACCGTAGGAACTTGTATATATGTTTGATATCTCTTCTCTTTCCATACATGGCATTCTACCTTGTCTTGATATTCATCTCTTTATAAAATGCAATCATTTTTACATGAATGAATTTTCTTATATTAAATCGCTAACTCAACCAACAAATGACGTGCCTCTCTACAAGTTGATGGCAACACATTGTCTTCAGGAAATATTTTAGTTTTTGATTATCAAATATTAGATCAATTGAATGTCTGACTTATGATGAACATGTTTGATATGTCAATATTCTATATTCTGACTATTCATATACAATATATGGTTTTAAAATCTCCTTAAAGAAATGTACATGAAGTTGATAAATGTTTACAAATTACGTAGAACAATTGACAATGCATTATAAGAAATAGATTTTGACTCACTTCAGTAGGGTAGTGAATCCTTTGTCTGACCAACCACATAGTGACTTGATTTCTAATAATATTAATGTGCATCCTAGTTTTTAGGTTCTACTTGCACCTTATTTGAACACAGGTGCCTTTGTTGCTTGCTTGATGGAGTCTTTCAGCAGGTTGTTATCATCAACATTATGTTGGTAGTAATTACCCTTGTTGTCATCGTTACTGTCAACCATATGATCATTATTTTCATCATCTTTTCCATCCCCAAAGAAACCTGTAAGCATATCATTCATTCCTTCTTTATGCATTGCATTTTCACTGTCACGCTTATCACCATTGAGGCCACTAGCTAGTAGCATATTGCAGTCATCAATGTATGTGAATCTCATCAGTTGTTCAAATTTTTCATGTGGTGGTATGGTTTAAAGGATGGTTTGGATAATCTTGTCCAAATATTAATAGTCCAGTTGCATCAACTTGGGTATTAGTAGTCATTTTTTCATCATCATATTCTACCTATCAACAAACACAACCATTATTTAATGTTTGGCAAGAATTGGATAGATCATAAATATATCAATTTCAATGAAATATAAACAAATATCGCTTAAAAAATCCCATCCCATGTACTATAGTCTTTACCAACCTCTTCTTCAGTGGAATTATTTGTTGTGTATGAAGTATACATTTTCATAACTTATTCCACGTTCTTCGTGATTTAACAGTTTTAGGTCCACGCCCACATAAATATGTTTTTTTTTTTTAGTTAAATGCTTAGGTTGTGCACTTATTCCAATCTCCATTTGAAATATCAACAACATGCATTAATTTATTTCAAGGTTGGGCAACACACCTTAAATTCTAATAATATTGTGAAAAAGGATGGACATATCACAAAATGCTTCCTAATTTAAGTCAAATTTTGATAATTAGTTGATGTTACGTGACATCTGTTGTGTCCTTATTTAATATGACACGATCTGTTTCCATGGCCTCGTCTTGCCCCTATAATACATAACATAGTCAATGATGTTTAGTACACTAATTGTACCATTTCACCCAATATTCTATCCAACAAAAAACCTCACTTTACTCATATATTTGGCATATTGATATCATGTTTTGGATTTGAAAAAAAAACATATTTTATATAACTTTATCTCGTATATGTTGTAGAATTTTTGAATCCATAAAAATCATCCTCCTTTGGTTGAGGTTGCTTTGTCTTCTTACCTTTATTGTATCTGCGGATTATGTATCTGATTATATGGCAACCCAGTTTCTTGTCATTGATTTAGTAGGTCTACATCGTCCACTTCCTCTATCCATAGCCCCCTCTAGATCCTGCATGTAATACACAATAATGACATTAGTCACATAACATCTATGCACTTCATTGTTTCTCCATCTAATTTTTTAAACACACAATCGATTTAAGATCAATTCGTTTTCACTACACCTTTCTAACTAAAATGCCCCTATTTTCAATATATAACCTTCTTGCTAATTTCTATTCCCAATATGGTGACATGAATCAACTTTTATAAATCTTAGATGAGGATTATTAAAACTAATGGAGTACTTTTTCTTTTTTTCACATTTTCATTTAACTTAATTCAAACACTCCATTCATAATTTTAAACCACAAAATATTTGTATTTCTGTATATTCAAATTTAAAAATTCATTTGACCCGATATGTTAGAGGATATACTATTTTCAAATTTTGATTTGTAAGCCTTCTAAATGAACTCAATATATAATATAATAATTAGTATAAGTTAACCTGTGGATGAGATATATTTTCAATGCCACCATCCACCCTATAAAGGAGTAAAGAGTGAGTGGTGGGATTGAAAATGTATGTGTCACATGTATACATAATCACTAAGCGACACAACCAATGTGTGTATGTGACTATAACTAGTGGATTGTTACATTATGAGTTATTGGCTATTAAAATAAAATTAGAAAGTTTGAAATCACACCAAATTCATTAGTGGGCTAGGAAAATATGACACATAACACCCTTCATTGCAGGGTCAAAACACCATTTATAGGGCTTTACATAAACCAAGATTTCAGCTTATCCCATGTGTCTATGCACATTACACATCCAATATTAGTATTCAATTAGCACAACCACATTAAAAAATGTGGTTGATAAACACCGATACGCGTATATTAAGCACATTTATTAAATTTATATCAACCACATTTATCAAATTATATAACAATAATTATATTATTATATTATTATTAATTATTATTATATTATATTATGATATTATTTATATTATTATTATTATTATTATTATTGTAATTATATGATAAAATTATAATTTACCATGTGCCTAATACACATTGAAAATCCAATATTGATAATCAATTAATCCTCATAAAAAATGGCAATAAGATGGAAGCCTCCCACATCAACATTGCAAAGTACAAAGATCACAATGAATACAAATTAGACCAAATCAAAAAATTAAAAAAAAACCGCCAATCTATAACTAGTGGGCACAATTATGTATCCTAACCATTCAACCAAAACAATGTAGTTCATTCACCATATTTACATTCTAATACTCACCAATTGCAAATCAAGGGAGATTTGAAGTTCTATGCGGAGATGGAGCAGACACGATCGGAGCAATGCGTTGAGAATATGAAACAAAATAACTAATCGATTGGATGTTTGTTGATGGTGGGGAGCGATATTGATGGACTTCTCCTCCCCTATTGTGGATTTCAATAAGAAAAAAATGAATTGTGGGTGTGATTTTGCCTCTAGCATTCATGAAATCAATTTGTGCATTTCATTCACCCTCTACTAGAGACGAAAATCAAACCCCTTTCCATCCATTTTTCACTATTTTTGTTTAAAATAGCTAAAGGGAAGGGAGCAAAAAATAGTGAGCAAAGATAAGGGATTTTCCACAGTGTGGAGGAAAAAAATCACCCTAGGACACAAAAAAAGTCAAGAAGTAGCAGATGGACATGAGCAAAGGGATATGATTCTTGCAAGAATGAGGTATATCATACTTAATTTATAGATTTCCACATGTTTCCATTGCTAGTTTCAATTGTATTTTTTAGCTTTTAGTTTCTAAATTATAAAAGAAGAAATTAGGGTTTTTTTTTTATTTCTAATTTTAAAATACTTTTTTTATTGTATGTGTATCGAGACATGATAGTGAGAAACTGAAAAAAGCAATGGCTTCTATATTGGGGGTAGAAGCAGTGAATAAACTAGAAGGTATGAACATGTCCATCATTTCCAAATATGTGGAAGAACATACTAAAGGAATTGAAGTAGATCAACCAAAGAAACCTTGTAAAAGGGAACCGGTTGATTCCCCATCAACTCCTGGATCGAGCAAAATATCTAGGAAAAAATCAATCATAATAACCACTAAGAATGTGGAACAAGGAACAAAAATGTATAATGTCCCACCCACTCCTGGGATACAGAATCCTTCCACCATCAGTACAGGTACTTATGCATCTTGGATGGGTAAATACGAAACTAAGGTAGAATATTATGGTGTTTCTAGGAAAATCAGAATGACAGATGTCAGGAAAGTGTTCAATCGTAGGTTGAAGGAATCATGACTTCACCACTTCAAAGAGTATCTACATATTCCATTATCGAAGATACCCATGCACCTTCAAAAGATAGTCATCCATGACATGTAGACTCAATTTGGGATAGGTTGGTCAACAAAGAAAGTAAAGAAACAAATGAATCGAAACTGCAAGAGTTTTGTTGCAACCAAACGAAAAATATAAAACAAAATCCTCTCAAGCTAAGGGCCAAAATAATTATAATTGATGTAAGCGTGAAAGTATGGAAATATCTCGTGAAAGCATATGATAGAGTAGATGCGCGGAGGAAGTCCATTGAGGAGAGCATACATGTATTTAAATTTGGTCATAATATTATTTCAAATTCATTAAATGATTTTTTTATTTTACTGGTGCATAATTAAATTGAATTAGTGTATGTTTTAGGACAAGGCCTCAAAGGCTAGGATTGCCAAATATCGTGCCACACATCACAGTGGCCAAACAAGTTTAGAAGCCTTAATATGAAAATTTGTAAGTATATTTAATATATGAAATTATAGAAATATTTTTAATTTTGTACAAAAAAATAAATGACTGGATATTAATTACTTTAACTTGTCCATCTGCCATTTTTTGGCAAGAGAAATATTATGGCCATTATCCATCATACTTGGAATTCAATATGGTACAAGACAAAAAGTGGTCTAGTTTTGGATGGAGAATAAGGTATCATTAGTTGACTTTCAATAACTTACTTGGATATTGTTATGTTAATATGTCAATTTTCATTTCTTGTGTAGCATTCTCATAACACCCTTATAAATCACCAACCTTTCACTATGATCAAGTCCTTATAAATCAATATCTAATCATGGCTTAATCAAGTCCTTTGCCAAAAACCATAGGTCAAAGGAGGGATGCTATACCATGTAATAAATAACCCGTAGACAACAAGACATATTACATGGGATTGATTATATATGCTCGGTTTGAGAGCACATTACATGGGATTGATTATATATGCTTGGTTTGAGAGCACATTACATGGTATTGGCTATGGAACCAAGACACATGTGTTGAGGAGCATGGGATGATTGTCTTGGAAAGAAAGAAGCCTTGTGATGAAGAGCACTTGACACTTTCAACCCATGCTTAGAGAGTCCACTGCCTAAGGATTGGTCTCTTGACATGTATACCTTGGAGAGAGACAACTTAACGTGGAGACCTTATTTTCTGTATTAAATTAAATTGCTTGTGTAATTAGTCCACTTTACCAATGTTGGCCTCCCTCACCTACTAGGTATAGAGGGAAAAGAATGTCTTTGTCTGCACTATACTCATTATTCCATCTATATAATTGTCATGGATAATTCTTAGTGCTTGTGTGACGCAATAAAGGAAGACCTAGAGTTTGTGATGTAAACCCTAAGGAAGAAATGAAGATGAATGCTAGTAGTAGGGATGATCTTGAGTCTTAGCACTTGCCTTAGCAATTATTTTCCATATGGTAGGATGAAGGGTATTGAGGTCTAAAACATGTGTTTTGTAGTGATATATATATTGAATGAAATAAGTAGATATGTAGGGACATGGTTATTATAATAGGAACATTTACGATGTAGGCCTGTGTTGGAGCCTATTTGAACTTTGAAGGCCTGGATTGAAAGAAAGGACCTGAAAAATTATAAGGGAGTATGGTTAACACACGACTTGGTGATTTTTCAAAACATAATTCTTCCTACATTCTAGATTACATCACAAGTCTGCTCATTATTCTAGCTCTATTAGACCTTAATAATCCTAAAAGAATCAAACAACTGGGGTAGGTGACAATATACCTATAAATGCAATGTGAACTAGTTTTTGGAGAAATTAATGAATAAATTCAATTGTCCTACATATGTGTGATTGCGACCTTTAAAATTGACATTGTAGTATGAAGAGAAGAACATAAACAAATTCAAGATTTAAAGCACAGGGTTAAACAAAACCCTATGCATTAGATATACAACAGAGAGCACGAAATGAAAGAAAATAAGATGTAGAGACTACAGAGTGCTTCATTAAGGTTTCTTAGATAAAAGTCATAGGTATCTCAACTATTCACACAACATTGATAAATTTGTTAATGAAAGAAACCAACAGCTTTATTACATAGGTCTCAGAAGAAGAATAACACAAATGAAAAGTTACTAAGAAACACCTCTTTGCTGACCACTTTCAATCTTTGACAAGAAAGATAAAATGGCTTGTTGTTACAACATTTGCTTCTCAATCTATTATTACCTATATTTGTGCTTCTCAATTTGTTTTCTTGATCCCCCAAGTTCTTGTGTAGTGTTGGGTGGCAGAAACACCTCTTTGGTTTCCCACTTTTAAGCTTTGACGAGCAAGATGAAATGGATTTCTACCCCCTTAATTGTTACAACATCTAATGTTACAAAATTTGTTGTTACGACATCTTTTGTTATAGCATCCATTGTAATGGTCATTGTTTTAGTAGTTTCAATAATAGCAGTTGTTATAGCATCAACTTTTACAACAATTTCAACATTTTCAATAGTAATGAGTGTTACAGCATCAGTTGTTACAACATTTTCAACATATTTAACATTGACATATTGTTATGGCATATGTTGTTACAACATCCATTGTTACAACACCTGCTTCTCAATTCGTTGTTACCTATGTTTGTGTGTCTCAATTTGTTTTCTTGATCCTCCATGTTGTATCTTTGTAGACAGTCCTCGGCTAAAGAACTGAGCCAAAGCATCAATGTGAAGAATTTAGAGGAATTGAAAGAGGAATTGAGAGGAAATTAGAAGGATAAACATTATCCCTGAACATTTAATCATCTAATAATATCAGAGACGTATAGAAGAACCTATGTAGTCCACACAAATATATCCAAGTACAACATAGAAGCAACAATCTAAATATTTATGGGTAGTAAATTAAATAGATTATTCAGTTTCTAACTTAGCTGTGAACATAACTTTGTAGAGTGATGTCAGGGAGGTCAATAATGAATCTAGCCCTTCCCAATGTCCTATACTATTCTCAAATATATGTAGAAACAGACTATGAAATTACAAGAAGAACTCATAAGTACACAATTATTGTCATGAAAAAAAACTAGAAGCCTTTGATTATATCCAAGTTGAAAGTATTACAACAATATTACAAAAACTTTCTCTAGGTATCAACCCTTTCTTATTCAAAAATAAGGTATATATAGAGTGTTTTACAAAATATCATATCTTTAAAAAATATTACATTCATAGTATTCTTTATCCAAATATTTGGATAATGTTTAAACAACTTTTAACCAATGTTGCGAAGGTCAGCATCGGGACAAATAAGCAAGGGTCCAAAAAACCAAAAAAATGTAAAAATTGGGAAAATTTTGGAAAACATTGGCAAAATCAAGATACCATCAAAATATCAGTAAAAATCAGCAAACATTGGCTAGGCAAAAGAAATCATGATTTTTAGATAAAATCAATATGTTATTGAGATGTTTGCAACACTCATTTTAACCAAAAATACAAAATTTCTCAGAAAACTACTCCAAAAATGTCTACAACTTCTCTTGATTTCTACATCTAGGTTCGATGTATTTAAAATTGTTCTTGTTGTTTGAAATTCTTAATAGTTGTGACCTATTGCTAATACACTACATTGATAAGCTAAATTTATTGAATAAATTTCACCAATTGCTCCCATTCTTCATTTCTTGGGTAACTTAGATCCATCATCTGTCTATATGATTCTTCTACATCAGTATACTTCTCATAAGAAGGTTTTACTATGAACAATTGTTTGATTTCGTAGCAAATGAAAAGGTCATCAACTAACATTTGAATTAGATTTTGACTATTAATATCTCACTTAATTTCAACAAACTTTGCCCTATCCCCTATGTCTCGCTTCAATGATATTTCATATTGGTCTTCTATTACCATATGGCCATATGAATTCCTAAATGATGGAAGACCTCTCTCTTGAAAAATAGAAAATTTTCTATAGAATTTTTTTATTTTCTGTAGCATCAAAGTTTTCTTCATGAGAACTTTTCTAGTCTGAATAACTGATATGTTTTGTCTTCAATTCCTAGTTCTTCAAGTTCTTCTGTAGACCTTGTCTTTAGAGATTTTATTATCTAACTTGATTATCCAGGTTTATTTCCCAATTGTATTTTGATGTCATCAATAGCTTCTTTGGCTCTCTTAATCAACTCCTCATGTTCCATAACAATCTCCATAAACTGCCAAATATCATACACAAATGACATAATTTCTATCAAAATTTGTTTTTTAGCCTGTGATAAACATTGAATATTGTTAGAACCACTCAAATATTGTTCTAATTGCTTTTTCAAATTTGCATTTTTTCTTTATTTCCTTGACTAAGGCATTGTCTGATTTATTCTTTTTCATCTCAGCACTATCCATATTTTCTTTCAATATGCCAACATTAACATCCTTTAGTTTAAGAGAAGATAATGCATGTGATAAATTTTTTATGGAGCCTGTTTCTGTTGTTGGAATTACTACACTGTGAATTGGGCCTTCTCTTTCAACATCTCTTCCATCCTTTCTTACATTTTCTGAATCTGTAGGTTCTGTTCAATTAGATAGGATAAAATAATTTCCTTCTTCTTCTCTAATTCCAAAATTTCATGTGTTTTGGGATGCCTTGTTCTATGTAGCTTCAATTGTCTTCTAAGTTCCTGAATATATTCATTTTTATTCTTAACAATCTCTTGAGCTGCATCCACATTTTTGGGATCCAAAACTAATTTAATTACAAGGTCCTCTAGTTATTTGATCCTAACATCCTTCGTCATAGAATAATTCATTTCCACTTTAAGTTATCCAATAGTATTATTCAAAGCTTTCTGCAATTTTGATATATTTGAAGAAGAACTAGTGAGATAGGAATAGATCATCTCACCCGTTTTTCTATGTAGATCAATCTGATCTATAAGATGGATTTGTTTAATAATGAAAGATAAAAGATAATTCTTATAATCTCCAACAACTCTAGGATTGAGAACTTTAGTTTCAATAAATGTTAACTTAAAGTCACATTTTTTAGTATCAAGAGCTGAATGTAACCTGTTTTTATTGGAATAAGTTTGCTTTCAGAACTCGGTATAAGTTACTAACTTCAAAGCCTCATTTTTTTCTTCATTTCCAGAAACTCAGAAAAGATGTTTGGTTAGAAGAAGAATAAGGAGAAGATGGTTTTGTCCCTAGATCTAATTCTTGCATTATGAAAACAAGCACACCTGAAACAATAGTAGCTGGTGAAGAAATGTCAAATGAGATACTTTCTGATACTACTTCCTCCATTTTGTTTGTCTTCTTCTTCTTGTATACTCTGAACTGTTCCATTTATGACTCTAATAAGCTTTGATTTGTCCTCTTAAGTTCTTTTTATTTCATTGTATTTGTAACCGAAATTTTCTGTCCTACTGACTACTCAACAGTTTGTTCTTTTGTCACTTCTTGCAAAACAAATTCATCCCAGGTGTCCTTATTAGCAAACTTCTCTATTGTAGGCTTGGACAAATGAAAATAAGGTGGGGATTTATATTGAACTCCGATGGCTGAAATTCTCCCATTGGGGTCATATGGCCAAGCAACCCCCAATTTAAACTTCATTTTCTGCCAATAATTGTTCCATCTCTTTGTATGTTGAACTCTGATTCACTATAAATGGCCCTACATGTGCCTTCAATTTAAACAATGTTTGTTTCCTTCTAGGTAAAAAATGCACTTGATCTACATCAAGGCTTTGTCTAATGAATTTAAGCGCAAAAATACACATAGGCAACACAACTAGAAACTGATAGGGTGGAATTTCACACCCATACAAACTAATTTCTATAAAATGTTGGTACAAATAATAATCACCAAGCCTTTTTTTTCTCTAAGATGCATAATCATTTTGATTTCAGGTGAAATTCTAGGAGGAATATCACTAATCAATAGATTGTAGTATATGTAAAGAATACTTTTCACAAAATCAGTGAAGGAAAATTCCTTAGAATTCCTTCTAACCAAGGACGTCCAATGAATCACAGACAATTGACTCCCTTAAATATCCTGATTTTTCAATTGTATTGGGAATCTGTCTGATTGATAATACAAAAACATACACCAGGACTGGTTGATATTTAAAAGCTTTTTTAACTCCAGATTTAAGAAATTGTTCATGAAAAGCCTGAGATAAAAAATGGTTGAAATTGAATATTATTTGTGGTTTCTTATCTGGACAAAAAGTTGATTGAAAAAATAGAACTACTTCATCCACTTTCTCATCACTATGATACCGTAAAATATAACATAAAATGGATATGATTTGTCTTGAAAATTATGGAAACATTGATGAAGGGTAAGGCAGACTGTGAGTGGGAATACTAGTCCCTTCAGGCATGAACAATTCAAAAATAGCCTCTCTTTTTTCAAAAGTTAACTTCTGATATATTTCCATGAAAATTTCACTAGAGAATGGGTGCAAAGATCTGAGAAAATTTATGCACAGGGATTTTAAAATGGACTCAAAAGTTACAGAAAATAGGGTTTCACTATTTTGAGCAACTATGGTTTTCTCACTAGGTAAGTACCTATCCGCACACCATACTACAAATTTTGGAAAAGGATGAGTTTGAGCAAATATAAATCGGGGTAAAAAGGACTCCCATAGAGAAAACTTGTCGTTATTATCTTGAAACTTTTGGGAAGCCCAATTCTGCAATTCATATAGGTCAAACTATGAGTTTGTATCTTATATTCTACTTTCCCTGTCAACTAAGGGAAATTCATCAATTTTTGGTAGGATTTTAGACTGAACCTGAGATTAGTTTCCTTTAGTTGAACTCATTTTGAACTATTAACTTGTAGAAAGGAGAAAAATTACCTGTAAAATGTACTGGCATTGTATTTATGAGTTTTCACTAAAATCTTTATGTAATTCTGCACTTTGATTTTGTGTTTGACGACTAAAGGATAGGTGAGAAGGGACAAAAAAAGGTGGGAACAATTGAATTATTAACGAGAGTGAGAACGTAGTGGAATGACGTTTCAATAAGGGACATATTTAGAATTAAATGGAAAATGATATTCAGAATTAAGTGGCAAACAGTCAATAAAATGGTGGTGGGTGATATTTATTACCAAAAACTAGGAATGGTTTTTCACACGGGGGGTAGGAGGTAAGTGGTAATGAGCGGGGGGGGTGTGCAATTCATATGTCGCTGCTACATTGTAAGTTATTTTTTTGGAAAAATAACTTTTTGCACCCCCACCCCCTTTCCCCTTCATTAAATGTAGACCAAACCGGGGGGGGGGGGCACGCAATATAACAAGAGTCGTTGATCACAAAAGCGTCAATCGCTGCCAATAGAAAATACACAATAGTTATTGTGAAGTGATTTGATATTTTATTTATGAAAATAAAACAAAATAATATATTGCGGAATTATATATTTGTGCGCAAACTATTACAAAGTGCAATAAAAACATTTTTTTTTAATTTTAATCAAAATTTTGAAATTTTGAATGTAACAAGAAAATTTTACAACACCCCAAGTGCTGGTTTAGTGTTGGGTGGAATAAATACCTCTGTGGATGCCCACTTTCAAGTTTTTATAAGCAAGATGAAATGGATTTCTACCCCCTCAATTATTACTAGATCTGTGTTACAACATATGTTGTTATAACATCTATTGTTACAAGATCAACTGTAATGGTCAAAGTTTCAATATTTTCAATAGTAGTAGTTGTTACCTATGTTTGTGATTTTCAATCCACTATTACCTGTGTTTGTGCTTCTTAAATTTGTTTTCTTGATACCCCAAGTACTGGTGTAGTGTTGGGTTACAGAAACATCTATTTGGATGCCCACTTTCAAGCTTTGACAAGCAAGTTGAAATAGATTTCTACCTAGTCAATTTTCTCCTCAAGGTGCTACATCTCATTCAAGGCTACAAATTTAGTTGCTTTGATAACATATGATCCATAAATAGTATGCCTATGGCATGTTTATCTCATCAACATGGATCATTGTGAAAATAAATATAAAAGAAAACAATGATGTTTCTAAAACTCAATAATTGTTTCCAATGCAATTCATTAATTAGTTGCCAATGCAATTCATTTACAAAGCCAGAACTTTGTCAAGTCAAGTTCAAGGATCCTTTTTTAGTCCAAGAAAGTTAAAGGATCCTACCCATGATGCATTTTTACAATGCACGTAACCAATGCTCAACCTTCAACTTGTATACAGTGGACCAAAAGAAAAATTTGTTGCAATCAATGCTCTTGATCAACAAAGGGAATAATTGACTATGTTTGCACTAGGTTTCAAGCCTAATTACAAATGGATTCCAGGATTATAATTCACAAATATGAGGTTATTTCACCTGTGAATAAAGGTTCATCATGCCCAATCTGTGAAGTGACCGATGCCAATTCATAGATTCCGTGGATTATCTTGATTTTGACTTAGACCCCTAATTACTATCAGTGGAAAAGTCTATCTTGAATATGCTCTCAAAATGTTAGGAAAGCACAAATAATTTGCAACAACCATCTATATGGAAAGTGTTTACCCTATAGAAGTTGCAATGAATGATCAACTTACAATTTTAGTGCAGACCTGTAGCAACCCCTTAGGAAAACCCTAGGTCACCTCTAAGTCACCTTCCTTGCCTTCATTCTTAGACTAAAGCCAAGTTCCTTCATCATCCCACAAGTCGTTGACTTGTTTTGACCTCTAAGCCTAAGCATAGGGTGGAATGATCCCTCTATCTCCTAGTTATTCTACATGTGAGATTCAAACAAAACTGTTTCTCTAGGAAGTGACATAGATAAAGTGAAGCTCCCTTTCACCACTTCTTATAACTAGAGATTCAACGCTACCAGTTACAATTGCACTTGTGCCATTCTTGTTGATCCTTCTGCTCCATTTGGAGTTGACTTTAGTCTCATTCCCCATAATCATTTTATCTTCAACAACTTTACTACAGCTAGCTACTCAACACTGAAAGGAAACATTGACGATCCCTTCACTTGAGTGTGGAAATGTAGTGTATATATAACACAAAATGTAAAAAATCTTGGCTCAAAGACTCTCTCTCTCTCTCTCTCTCTTATAACATCAACTTTTACAACATTTTTTGTATTTTCAATAGTAATGGGTATTACAACATTAGTTGTTACATCATTTTCAGTATATTTAACATTAATATTTTGTTATGGCATTTGTTGTTACAACATCTGCTATTACAACATCTTGTGACAACCCCAACCATGGTTCTATCATAAAATGCATTGTAAATATTTTTTACAAATATGTGAAATTAAGAAAAAGGGATTGAGTCAAAGGGACATGGATTCCAGAGCTGGGGAGGAGGATTGCTTGCTTGGGAGGTTGAGGTTTTCTTATGGAGAAAATCTGAAATGTTTGGGACAACCATTAAAAGTTGGTTGGTGCATGAAATAATAAACTGGTTCTTAAAATTGAATGAACTACAAGGAAGGTACACAGTCCCATGCACTTGGGAACCTTCATAAGGAAAAGGGACAAGAAACCAAGAGGGGAACTGCACAATGTAAGAAAGAAAGGGAGAAGAAGTAAATGTGAGACAGGCAAATAATGCAAGGCATGGTATTTCAATTCATGTTGAAGGAGAAAGGAGACACAATTCGAGCAACAAAAAAACAACGAAATATGGTTCGATCAGCAAGTAGTGCAGAACAAGAGAGAAGAGAAGGGGATTTGCTCTCAGTTTCCCTGGAGACTGTGGGTTGAGCTGCTAGTCTCCATATCCCTATAATAGTTTGGGGTTCCCTAGAGGTTATGGGTTAAGAAAAGATCCCTAGATCCCTCTAATGGTTTGGGGTTCCCTGGAGGCTGTGGGTTGAGATAGGATCCCTGGAGCCCTATAACAGCTTGGGTCCCTAGGGGTTGTGGGTTGAGACAATATCTAGAGTCATGTAACAACTTGGGTCCCTGGAGACTGTGGGTTTGGATTTAATCTATCGATCCTTGTAACATCTTGGGCGCCCTAGAGGTTGTGGGTTGAGATAGCAAGCTCTAGAGCCCTGGAAAACTTAGGAACAGGCTAATGTTGTAATAGCATCAAAATAATACTTGATTAAAGACTTTGGTTATTGTATTATTGTTATAGTTAATCTTGGACTCCCTAGAAGGGAGTGAAATCATTGTATATCCACTTGGGGTGATAAGAACCTCTGGACTCCCTGTATTAAGAAGATGGCAGTGTCAACTAGTGGGAATGAGGAAGAGGCCCTATGGATTCCATGTTTCCATTGGAATCTCGTGTTCTAATTCCTTAAGAAAGCACCCCCTTCAAAATATGGAATCTGAATCAAGGTTGATAGCTACAAGTGTGGATGCAACTGTCTATGGTTGGGTGGAGAGTCCTTGTCCCAGACTCATTTTCCATGCAACTTTAAAGATAATTAAATGTTTGTGTTGCTTAAATATTAATGAAATTATGATGCATTTCTGGTTGAAATGGTTTGGATTCTTTTTAGACTATAGCAACGTTGTTAATGTGATGAGAAAGTGGATGCCTCTTTATGTGAAGATAGTTTTATAGTTATGATAAATAAATGCATACATAAACACATATGTCACACCTCTGAAATCAACATTGTTGATAAACAAGTTGAACTAGTATATGAATTTGCAATGGAATAAAGTGTGTTAAATGCTCATTACCACCATTCATAACATATACTCGTGGAAAAATGTGTAATGTTGTATACAATAAACTAACTTGAGTCATGTTCTCAAACCAAAATCATGTCTTGGGGTAAATGCTCATTCATACGGATTAACAATGCATATGTAAGTAATACAAAGACTCCATGAAATGCCAAAGGTAATGGAAGGATCTATAAGGATTTGGAATAAAAACTTGAAACATTGGGCACAAAGAGCCTTTGTATTAACATAAAATAAGTACGTAAGAGACTTCTCACTTGGAAAAGTCTTTACATATACATGGATGTTCCTTCACTAGGATATAAGCCCTTGAACCTGTGCAAAAGGCGTTGAGTCAACACTAGAAGGTTTATCCTCCCTTTAAGTGTAGGAAAAGCCAAAACCCATGCAAGAGGATTCACCAACGTTGCATTATAAGTAGCCTGGATATCTTTTGTTTCCATCACTGTGTAGCTAACTTAGCCCTAAAAGTATCTTCATATCACCATGAAGATGCTTACAACCCTGCTTTGAAGCCTTTGGCATGTGGCAGGTGAAGTGGAGACCTTTCAAGATTTCACATCTACCTGGTGGTAGATAAAGGTTACAGGAAAACTTATGACAACATACCTGGAATTCCCTGTTTGAGAATGGAGAATGCAAAGGGCCAGGAACACCTTGGAGTTGGATTCACTGAAGCTTAGAAGGGATAGCACAATAGGGAGCCTTCATAAGCCATCGACATTGGCATCGAGTACTGGAAATGATCCAGAGGTCTACGAGACCTCTGAGACGGAGCCATGGTCAAAATAGCTAGCTCATGGAAATTATGGTCAAGTTGAGACTTGCTCTTACGACAGTTGTAAAGATCCCCGTCTGATGTATTGCTTAAGGCAGGGACAAGATCCCTTAGTTGAGCCATAAAATAGATCAAAGGCAAGATCAATGGGGTGCAAGAGGGCAAGCCTTAAACTTATAACAAAAATTTGACACAACCATGCACCACTCTAAACCCTAGCTATGGAGACTCTTCATTGGTGCAACCTAATTTTTCCTTTAATGCAATTGGATGAGAAATTGATGACGTGGCCTAGAGGTATAAACCTGGAAGATTACCCCAGAGGATTGTGTGGCACATTTATGGGATTGACCAGGATGAGTTTCTTGACACACCAACCCAAAAGTTCTGCGATTTCTCAGAGGTGGACCCTCTTGACAGGTCAGCGACGCGTTGATGCGATGAGCAGAGGTCATTGCATTTGGTAGGGCCTTATATATATGTGTGCGTGTGTGTGTGTGTGTGTGTGTGTGTGTGTGTGTGTGTGAAGCCCCTATGACGAGTTGGGAAGTCAAGTAGAGTTCGGAGGGCAAAAAAAAAATAAAAAAATTACCCCATTCCTCTAACAGTATGATGGGTTGGGTGATGTTATACATCCATTGTTAAAACATATGCTTCTCAATTCGTTTTTACCTACATTTGTGCTTCTCAATTTGTTTTCTTGATCCCCCAAGCGTTGGTGTAGTGTTGGGTGGCAGAAACACCTCTTTGGCTACCCACTTTCAAGCTTTGACAAGCAAAATGAAATGGATTTCTAGCCCCTCAATTGTTATAGTATTTGCTATTACAACATCCATTGTTACAACATTCTCTGTAATGGTCACTATTTCAATAGTTTTAATAGTAGTAGTTGTTATAACATCACCATTTATAGCAGTTTTAGCATTTTCAACAATAATGGGTGTTACAAATCAACTGCTACAACATTTTCAGCATATTTAACATTTATGTGTTGTTATGGCATTTGCTCTTACAACATTTGTTGTTACAACATATGCTTCCCAATTTGTTGCTACCTACGTTTGTGCTTCTCAATTTGTTTTATTTATCTCGCAAGTGTTGGTGTAGTGTTGGGTGGCAGAAACACCTCTTTGGCTTCCCACTTTCAAGATTTGACAAGCAAGATGAAATGGATTGTTGTTACAACATATACTAATACAACATTTGGTGTTACAACATATGTTATGGCATCTGTTGTTACAACATCTATTATTACAATATCCATTGCTACAACATCTACTTCTCAATCTGTTGTTACCTATGTTTGTGCTTCTCAATTTTTTTCTTGATCCCCCAAGTGTTGGTGTAGTTTTTGGTGGCAGAAATGCCTCTTTGGTTGCCCACTTTCAAGCTCTAGGAAGCAAGATAAAATGGCTTGTTGTTACAACATCCGCCATTGCAATAGCTTAGTTGTAACTTATTTGAAATTTTATTATCGTATGTGCACTTTGATATGATGTAATATGATTATTGTTTCATTTCATATGTTGTAATATTAGATATATAACAGAGAAATTAATTATTGCATGAAATAAATTATAAATTTTCATTGTAATTTTTTTTTGCAGAATAAGGATATTCCAAAAGATCTAAATGATCCTCATCACATAGATCCAGATCATGTTGGCTCTGATGCTAATATGTGATCCAGGTGGATATTGGTGGCCACCCTCAAATTCCACTTGGACCCCCACCATTGCTTCTTTCAGTTTTTCAATTTCCTTAATTGTGGCACAATTTACTATTTTTAGCAGTTTTTCGGGTCCTAAACTTCCGGAGCCGTTTTGAGGCCCTAAATGATGTTTTTTTTGGAAATCTACCTACCAACAATTTTCATAACTAAAATCATATTTTCGGTCGTAGTCCTTGGAGAGATATATCCAACAGGTTATCATGTGCATTAAATGGAGATAATATGACCAAGTCACGACCCCGGGAAGTTGGCTATCCAACTCACCCCATCGGGGCCCATAAACTCTTAGTATTACATCTCCTCGGGTTAGGGTTTTGGTTGTTTAGGGTTTGCTCTTATTGTTCAATAATAAAAAATCCCTTGAGCCTCATTGTAAGGCAGTTCAGAGGAATGTAGCCGCCACATCTCTTCTCAGAGATAAGCTACCATCGCCCTAGCTGGTATTTCCATTTATGTTTGTAAGCCTATTTCAGTATTTTACATTAATGAAATGAAGTATTATTTCTGCTACATCTCTATGTTTATGGTTATCTCTGTAATTTTTTGTGTTCTTGTTTAAATCTGAATCAGTGGTATCAAAGCGGTCTACTTTTTTTTCTCTGGTTTTCTTTGCATGTCCCCAACAAGGTCAGGATATAAGGAGTTAGGGCTTGAATTGGTCGAACCTTTGCAAGACTAGCCTCACAAATCCCAACAACCTCCCATGGCAGATGAAAAGAAAGATGAGGGGGCAGGAGATCCTATCAAAATCTTGCTCAAAGAAGCCCTCTAGCAGCAAAGGAACGCGATGATGGATAACTTTGCTCAGATCCTTTAGCGGCTACCCAGGGGCGACGCATCAGCTTCCAACAACTACTCTAGAAATGCCACACCATTTAAGGTACAAGTTTATTTTGAAATCCCCATATTCGAGGGTCAAACAGACATAGATGTTGTCGATATATGGTTAAATTTTCTAGAGGGTTATTTTTTTGTTCATGATTTTTCCAGTCGGGAAAAGATTATTTCGCTCTTCTCAAAGCAGCCCCCCACATCAAGGATTGGTGAGAAACCTACTGCGAGTAGAAGGATGAAAGTACAGGCTCACTATTTTCAGCCACTCCCACTTGGAATTCCTTCAGGGATGCCATCAAGGAGTAGTACTACCCTATCGAAAGCTATGAGGATCAATACATAAAGTGGACCATGTCGTGACAGGGAAGGGACCAATATGTGCCGAAGTTTAACAATATTTTCCATACCCTTCGCACAAAGTTGGGTATCAAAGATTTGAAGCAGTGTTTGGTACTCAAATACCGTTGCTGCCTACACAAGTACATCTAGGAAGAAATATAATTCCTGAACATCTCCTCGCTCGGCATGGCATACCAATATGCCGTCAAGGTCGAGCAAAAGTTTAAATAGAAGAAGTGAGACTTTGGATCTGTGAATTTGAAGAAAGGGAAAGGTGCCCCAAACCATAGAACAAAGGACAAAACCAAGGCGGGGTGGCCCAATACAACCCGCCAAAGCTGCAAGCAAAGAACAGCGTCACGAAGCTGAAAAAAGACACGAGAAAGTGGTGTGAGTTCCATAAGAGCTCCACTCACAACACGAGTGTCGGGCCAAGCAGTCACTGGTGGTTGAGCTAAAGGTTTTAGAATCAAATGCATGTTTAGACTCTGAGTCAGAACCTGACAAGGGGAATAAGGGAAGTAGATTATCGATGCAGAGCCCAACACCATGATTGCCACGATGAAGATCCAGAAGGAGGAACCTAAAGATCCAAAGGAGGAGGAGCGTCTCTTCCACTCCCATATGTGGGTAAAGGACTCCCCGTTATAATTCATTGTCGACAGCAGGAGCCAAAAGAACCTCATTTCAGTATAGGTCGTGAAGCAACTGGGCTTACTGACCACAACACATACACAACCATACACCATTGGGTGGCTTCACCAAGGACGGGATCTTCGCGTGAGCCAGCAGTGTTGCCTTCCATACAACATCAAGCCCTTCATGGATGAGGTATTATGTGACATTGCTCCCCTTGAAGTTTGTG
>APFE030894162.1:12348-33636 GCA_000404065.3 Pinus taeda | reverse complement strand
TGTCTGGGGGGTTTGAGGGGGGCGGATAGCCCCCCTCTACGGGGTTCGGGGCAGCGCCTCGAGAAATTTTTTTTTAGACCCTATATTAAGTTGGGTGAACCTACCTATGTTTCTCGGTCCATGGTTTTGGACGCGATGGTTTTCGGTCCATGGTATTGGATGCTTCGGCATGTATAAATATGTATTGTAACATTGAAAGGAACATAATGAAAAATCAAGCTGGTAGTCTCGGTTTTGAGATCCAGTGGGAAATCTCTGTGTTTTATGTGTTATGCTCTCGCATTTTTATTTTTCCTTTGATTTAGAATTCGTATGCAGGTAATTTCTGTACGGGGTTAAAACCTACAAGTTGAAGGTGTGTGCTAAGGTATGGTGTTTGAAGTGTAAGAGCCATGCACATGATAATGATCATTTCCTGATCTAAAAGAACTATATTATAAGGGGAGGGCATATTCCCCTAAAACCAGAAAAGAATGTTGGGATGAACGCAGGAGCTGCGCTATCTGTTAGGTTATAGGACAACATGGTACTGATAATTTTTGTTTATTGCAAAAAATTGTATGCACCCCTTAGTAGTTGGTTTTCAATTTTTGTAAGTCTATAGGAAATGATGAATGCCATTATAGAATTTGTGAGTTGATGATGGATAAAACCCTTACCTACAGTATGTAGGCAGAAAAGTAGCCTCAGGATCAAAGGACAAGAGCTATAGATGGAGGATTCTAAGGCTACAAAAGAGGAAGAGGCACTGAACCAGGTCGAGGGCATGGGTAGGTAATCTACTATAACTATTCCGAAGTAAGGGACTTTGTGCAAGATTGTAAAATCCCATTCATCTGTCATGTCAGTATTGTCGACAGTTTGAACATGTCATAGAGGAATATCCAATCATTATGGAAAAGATTAAAGAAAATAAGGAACATCCCTATAAGCCTACGCAGAATATTTAGATGATCAGGGTTGAGACCCATGAAGAAGATTAGAGCATAAATATAATGCTAAGAAGTGGCATGGCGACTAGTGCAAATAAAGGTAGGAAACCTGAGGATGAAGGGTGGTGTGCAAGGTTGCTAAGAAGGAAGTATATTTTGACCTTAATCGCACTAAGGATACCTTCATTGAAGAAAATAAGAACTTTGCTAAGGCCTCCACCTTAGGAAGTCAAGAGAAAATGCCAGAAAGTAGTGCGACACAAGAAGTAGATCCTTCAAAGCTACTTTCGTGAAGATTTGTATGAATTTATTGCATCATCAGAAAGTAGTAGAAGGGTTGAAAGATTTAATATACAAGTGCACAAATAAAGAAAACATTCCCACTGAATAATTCACAGTAAGATATATTGGTAAGCATAAGATGTGAACAGGGTGCCAGATGAGGCTAACTGCACAAATAGGAGAATATGGAATGGACCATGTAATCTTGGATCTCAGGTCTGATGTGAATGTACCACATAAGTAGACATGGGAAAATATGGGGAGACCTACACTACAGTGGTCTCCTATTCAGTTGCACATGGAAAATTAGAAGAATATTATCTATATGGGGTGCTTATATGGTGTAATGGTGGACACTGGGAGTGCGAGTGTGTTGGCTGACTTTGAGGTCATTGAAATAGTGGATGATAGTAACCCCTACCCTGCGTTATTAGGAATTGACTAGGCTATTTATATTAATGGGTTAATCAACTTGAAGAAGAGGAAGATGACATTTGAAAAGAAATCTCTCAGAGTTGTAGTGCCACTAGAACTTGCAGAAGGAGCGCTTTATACTAAACCTATTCATGACTATGTGGAAAGTGATGATGATTTGGGTCAAATATAAAATATAACAACATGAGATGAGGATTAGATAAATCCTATAGTTGATGGATGAATTGTGCGGGTCATGGATAGCTCTTGCAGCTCAGATTCAGATGAAGAGTTTGAACATTGGCAGAATTGGTTACATTATTTGTGCTCCGCTACAATATGATGACCAAATCGCTAAGGTGTGCCTTGAATGAGGTAAGAAACCTTCTAAATTATGATGGTTTGACTGATGTGGAGATTCTTTTGGATGATTTTGAAAGGGAAGTACCAGAAGAGCATCGATTCCACACACTGGAATTGGTGCTTCATTCTACGCCTGCCCGCTAGTGCGGTACACACAATGAGAACTTTGCTGGATGGAAAGAATACAAGAGAATGATGAAGTTAAGGTTTCGATATGCTAATACTAGAATGACAGAAAAATACAGTGTGAAGGATGATCTGTGTGATCACTTGGTATGATGGATTAAGGCTTTGGGAATAGAACCATAGCCAAAATGGGTGCACATTATTTGTCATACGTTAGATACAATCCCAATGAACTGGTATCTAGAGACCAAACTTCGCCATGAACAACTGAGTGGGACATCTTAAGGGAGAGTTTTCTATTAACTTTCATCTTTGAGGATGGGTTTGAGAGCATTAATGAGGTGCTAAAAGAAATAAAGGCGGTTATATTTAGAATGCTAAAGGAACCCCTAGGACGGACTTAGCCAGATTGGAGTACATAATTGTGCCATGCGCTTGAATGTTATAGTGTGAGTGTTGAAGAAGAAGAAGATGATCTGCGAAACATTACCATTCTAGAAATAGAAGGACAACACAAAGTCAAAGGACCGAAGGTGGTGAACCCGGATGTCTTAGAACCTTTTAAAATATGACAAGTAAACATTAGATCTAAAGAAGAGCCTAAGTTTGTGAAAATCAAAGAGTATTGGGATGAAGATATGGTTGATAAGGTAGATAAGATGATGCACGAGTACCAAGATGTACTCCCAACTAAGTTTTCATATTTGAAAGGAACCATTGGAGATTTAGGTGTTATGAAGATCACATTAAGCTGGATGCAAAGCTCATTAAGAAGAGGCCTTATCGGCCAAATCCAAAATATAAAGAAAAGGTGCGCCAAGAACTGGATAAGATGTTGGATGTTGGTATTATTGAGCCAGTTGAGGAATCATATTGTGTAAGCCCAATAGTGGTCTAAGAAAAGAAAAAAAAAGGTGAAATCCATATATGCGTATATATGCAGAAGCTGAATGATGCATGCGTACATGATTTGTTTCAAACACTTTTTATTGATGAAGTGTTAGAGAATGTTGGTGGCTAGGAGGCGTATTCATCCATTGATGTTTTTTTAGGATATCATCAAATAAAGATCGCACCAGAAGATCGAAGATTTTTTTTTTTGTGATGCAGTGGGGCTTCTTCCAAAATACAGTTATGCCATTCAGATTGAAGAACTCACCTACAGTATTTTCCCAAGTTGTGGTCACAACATTCAATGAGTTTATTCATAAATTCTTGAAGGTATATTTTGATGATTGGATTGTGTTTGGGTTGGTGAAGTTCCATGTTGTGAGTCTGCGCCTCATGCTGGATACATGTTGAAGGTATCAGATCATGTTGAACATATTCTGTGTGCCCTTTGGAATTTTGCTTGGAAATGTTATATGTAAGCAAGGCTTGATGGTGGACCCTACGAAGATCACCGTAATTGTGAATTTGGAGGCACCTAAGAATGTAAAACAACTGCATGGGACATTGAGGCACACTAGGTATTACAGGAAGTTTATTAAAGCATATGATCAGATAACCACTCCAATGGAGAAATTGTTAAGGAAAGATACAATGTTTTTATGGGACAAAGGCTATCAACACAATTTGGATATCTTAAAGGAAAAAATGATGACACTGCCTACTTTGGTGTTTCTAGACTTGAAGAAAGAGCTCCATGTGCATGTCAATGCATATTTTATTTCAATAGGAGTAGTATTAAAACAAGCGGGTGAAGGAAATATTGATCATTTAATAGCCTTCATGGGTAGAAAGTTATCAAAAGCTTAGAAGAATTACTTCACTATAGAGTGCTAAGGGCTAGCGATGGTCTATGTGCTGCAAAAGTTTAGGCATTATTTGTTAGGTGGACACTTTAAAATGTATACAGATCACTTCGCATTGAAGTACCTGGTCACTAAGTTTGATTTGGTGGGAAGATATGTCGATGGTTACTATTGTTACAAGAATATTATTTGGAAGTGATTGTGAAGCCTGGAAGGCTGAATGTAGGCCCAAACCATCTATCAAGGATTGAAATAGGTGAGTAACCAAGTAGTTTAGAGGAAGGCTTGCTGGACATGCAACTCTTTGTAGTGCGTGTCGTTGACAATAATTTTACCGATATCATTCAATTTTTAACAATGGAAACAACCCCAGAAGGTTATTCCACTCAATAGAAGGAGTTAGTAGTTCACACTGTGGATTTTTCAGTCATTGTGGGTCATTTGTATATGATGGGAACATATGCGATACTACGAAGGTACATTGTGGAGTTTGAATGAGTTAGTATTCTAGCTAAAGCACATGGAGGAGTGGCAGGAGGTTACTATGAAGGGAAAGAGACCACACAGAAGATTTTGTGTGCTGGGTTATGGTGACTGACATTACACAAGGATTCTAAGGCACACTGTAAGGCATGCAATGCTTGCCAAAGGACTGGAAATCCATTGCAATGGGATGAATTGCACTTAAATCCTCAAGTTTCATTGCAGGTATTTGATAAATGGGCTATTGACTTTATACGTCCAATACAACCACCAAGTAAGAACATGGGTTCATGGCACATCATTACTGCAATAGAGTATTTAACTAGGCAGGGGGAAGTGCAACCAGTGAAGGATTGTACAACGGCCATTGCTCCGAAGTTTATGTTTGAATATTTCTTAACATGTTTTGGATGCCCTAAGATATTGATGAGTGGTTGGGGTACACATTTTTTAAATGAAACGATCAATGTGATGCTTGAAGAGTTCTAGGTGTATCATCATAAGAGCACACCCTATCACCCACAGGTGAATGGAACCGTGGAAGCTTTTAACAAGATTTTGGAGCATGCATTGGTGAAGCTCTGCAACGCACTGAGGAATGACTAGGACATGCGCATACCTGTTGTTTTATGGGCTTACAAGACAACCTACAAGAAGATGATAGGTCAAACACCATTTAGATAGGTTTATGGAGTTGAAGCAGTAATGCCTGTGGAGTATATTGTCCCAAGTTTACATATTGTAGCATTGACAGAGATGGAGGACTGCGAGACCTTGGAGGAACAACTTGCGCAAATCATGGAGTTAGAAGAAGGATGCTTTCTTGCCAAATTTCACCAACAAATGAAAAAGGAAAGCAAAAAGGCATGGAATGATTGGCATATTAAGATGTGCACATTTAAGGTAGATGATTTAGTATTGTTATATGACATCAAATTCACGAAATTTCCAGGAAAGTTTCAAATGCATTGATTGGGGCCTTATGTTATTAAGGAGATCATGGATGGTCGCGCAGTTCAGATCACGAAGCTAAATGGGGAACCTTTCCCTTGAAAAGTGAACAAAAGTAGGCTGAAGCTATACACAAGGGATCCTACCCCTACACAATGACTATATGGAAGTAGGATAGTATTAGTAATCCAAGCAATTGTAAGGGATTGCGGGACTATAAACTATGCTCCTTGGCTAAGTGAAGAACATGGTAGGGTGGTTGTGTGATGGATGATAGGAGTTTGATGGGTGAAGTTGTGTTGGATGAGCTATTCCTTGGAGGATGGCACCACACAGATGGGTCCAAAAGTTGTCGTTCGAGTTACTATTCATTATTTGATGGCCCAAAAATTAGTTAAGACGAGTTGGTATGTTGAGATTGCATCATTAAAAGTCTAGCTAGGTGGTCCCCATAGCAAGATCGAGGCACCAGCTGAGTGACTCGAGGGCGAGTCACGATATTTTTGTTGGGGGCCCATTGGGATAGGGTCCCTACTGTTAGTTTTTGGGTTATTTAACCCAATTTTTGTAAAATTTTTGTAAAAGATGTAAAGTCTTTGTGAAATGTGGATGTGGAGTGTGAAACTAGATAAGAGTCAAAGGGATTTTAGCCCCTTGTTTGGATAAGTAAATAGGTCAGTTTTAAGACTCACCCATGGTCCGCGGAACATGGTATTGTATTGAAGAAAATGATATATAGTTGAGTCATAGCGAGTCTAATAAATATTGAAGGATAACTAAGTTAAGATAGAGATTGTTTTGGGTAAGTCATAAGGTAGGAAGGCTCTGCTTCCTGTACTTAGATGAAAGGGGAAGGCTCCTGCAGCTATGTGCACAAGGGCCTTGGTAAGTCCATAGCTAAGTTCGTGGACACTAACAACTGAGTGCGTAGGGTAAAGAAGTATGTAATCTGAATGGGAAGCTTAATAAAGACTGATTTTGAAGAAATATTGATAGTGATGTTACCAACATGAGTCATGACACGACTCGACATGGCAGTGCTGGTATGTTCATGCTATTGCTAGTGTGCATGTCAAGTTGCAGTGCTACTGAGTGACAAATGTGGTCTTGGTGTATCACAGATTCACCTCCACATGGAAAGGTGTGTGTAATCCTTGATCGTTATTGGGTTCTCTTGATGTTTCATGTGCACGTTTCTCCTCACTTGTACATTGGCATGCTTAAGATGTTCGTCCGTTCGCAAAAATATTTCCTAGCATGTTTATTCATCCATCCGTCTATGTACACATCCTTACATGTTCGTTCGTTCATCCATCCTTGAACACATCCTCGCATGGTCATCTATTTTCGAACACATCTCCTAGCATGCATCGTTTGTTCATCCGTTCACGAACACATTCTTTTGCATGTACTCTCATTGTTCATCTCATTTGTCATCGAATCATGTTTGTTCATGTACCTGTATTTGCAGTCAGTCATGATGAAACAACATCAAATCCATAAACTTCCTAGTCTACCATGATGCATGGCCATTTGATTTCAAATGCAGATGATGAGGAGAGAGGACAAGGCTGGGAGATTGCACGAGGAAAGTTTCAAGCTGGGATGTGAGCTCTAGGCACTGCTGGTGAAAATTGTGCAGAGATCACAAGGGGACTAAGATGGATAATCCAGATCACCAATGACTATCCGTGGGATTTGGAACAGTTGAAGGGTAGATCTGCGCAATTTCTAGAGGGAATATTTGTGCAATTTCATGAGGGAAGCAGTTCAAGTAGCAGAGGGCCTTGAAAACAAAAACTGCGCAATTCCTAGAGGGAGGGAGCTACAAGCTTGAGAAGGCTTGGCAGCAAAAATTGCACAATTCCTAAAGAGAGCTGACAAAAAAAAAAAACGTAATTGTTTGGAGGTTGACCTACTGAACACCTCTACATAGTTTCTGAGCTGAGTAAGATGTTGGGGTTTTGAGGGGCTTTCTCATGAAATCTGCACAGTTTTCTGGGTGAGTAGCTGACCGACTGACTAGGTGAGTGGTTGGAAACATTACTCAATTTTTTAGGGGAGACATGGACAGACACTTGGTGTGTATCTGACCTATCTATACAATTTACTTGTTTAGTGTAGCGGGCAAGGTCTGCAGCCTCTACGCAATTTTTGAGGGCAATGAGTCCTGAGGTCACTCCCTAGTCAAACTCTCCAGTTGACGAGAAGGAGGGTTGGTTGATAAGCTTGTGGGAAGTGCAGATTGAAATGGCTTGTTTGACACTTCTATGTTGTTCTAGGTGACAGTCGGTCGAGCCGATTGCAGGGTGGGGGTTCGACTATTAGAGGGTGATCCGGTCGTAATAACTTCACCAAAATGACTAATTTTTTGAGGGAGTGAATTTGTGAATATGCGACCTCGTGAAAACACACTCAACATAACTTGATGACAAGATGCCTCAAATGATTAAGACATCATATGCTGAATGTGACTCACCGATGGTATGAGCGATAAGCGTGAGGCTTGTGGTGGATCATTGAACGGACACGATGAAGCTTGCACGACAGTGGATACAACTTCATGTGTGAGTGTGATGGATGTCTAAATGGCAAACACAACATGTACACATGAAGCGAAGACCTCGTGCACGACCAGAACATGGTTGCAAGTGTGACATTATGACCAAAATGGAACAAGCCTTCCATTGAATAGTCAAGAAAAGTGGGTGCAAAGACTCAACATGAGCCCATAGGGTGAGCCTGAGTGATTACAAACATCTATTAAAAAATCAAGGGAGGCTATAAAATTGGATGCGGACCAAAATTTTGGAGATTGTTGCAACCGCTACAACAATTGGCGACACGCTGGTAGAATTAAAGCTTCTTTGTTTTGATTCATTAAAAAAAAATGGCCTTGGTCTTGCAAGGAGTATTGAATCACTGTGTGGGTTACTTTGACTTCTCCACTTACCCCATGATCAAACATGGTTCAGGTTTCGCTAACTCAGTTAAGCACAACAAAAATTTTCAACTTGATTAGAGTGTTTCCAAATCGAGAAGGGTAGTTTGGCTAACGAGTTTAAAATTTTTAGAGTATAGGTTTTCATCTCTAGTGTTTCTCCACTACCAGCAGGTTGAGATAGTACCCCAACAGAGTCATGTAGGAACACATGCATTTCTCCACTACCAGCGAGCTTGGTCAGTACCCCGGTGGAGTAGCATGATTCACCTCTCTCTTTAGGAAGTCTTTCTCTTCTTTCACCTTTTCATTTTTTAAAGAGGACTATGCATGAAAACTTATTTATTTTTGGGGTGGAAGAGGGATCTTGAATTACTAAGAGTAGAAGAGGTTGTTCCTTTAGAGCATAATGTAATATTTGTGACATAGGTTTGCTCCTTTAGATTTACCAATTCTCTCTTTCTACTAGTTGGATGAGCTTGAACACACAAAGAAGAAGGTTAAGTACAGGCATGCGGTTTCCCAGTGTGGACATAGGTTCATGGTCGGACCCAAGCTTCCCTTGCAGACAACTTCTATTTTCCATCTAGACTTCATTGACCGAAGGCTACAACTAAGTACAGAGAAGACAAACACAAGACTGGCCAACTGCTATAGTGTCACAAGGCTCTTAGATCTCAACCACATATTTATTCAGAAGCCAAAACTTAGTAAAAGGCATCACTTATTTACATAACCAAAAATACTAGGATACTAAGCAAACAAAATAAAAAGAAACAAAAATAGTAAGTGAAAGTGAAAAAAAAAAAAGAAAAAAGTATTATGCAGACTATGTACATGGCGCGGGGCGCAGCCGGACCTATTGAAAATGATATTTGAGATATTGGTTATTGACAGGAAGATTTTCAATGCTCTTGTAAAGTGATTGTAGATGGTATGTGTGAGGGACAAGGTTTTCATGAACCATTATCAGACTATCAAGTTCTGCTACCAGAACCTGGTGGTATCTTGAAAGACCTTTAGGTGAAGACAACAATCCTACTTCAGATTCTGCATGTAAGGTTGGCTTAGGGGGTCCTGACCCAGGTTTAGAGTTAGCTATGCCAACCAAAAAAACCCTACACTACTGGCCCTTTTGGTAACATGTGTAGCACAAGCTGGAGTCTCACTCGAAGCAGTATGGGGGGACATAAGAACCAAGTTTCTTCATCTAGAGACTAGTGTTATGTCTTCCAGCACCTCATATCTACTTTCACACAGATCGATAAAATATTAGGGCATGTTTCTACAACTCTGTTAAATTATTCTTCAGACCTTCGTAAAGGTCTACAATCAGTACTTATGGACGTCTAACGATCAATTTTCCTACTTTCACACACCATAGAGAAGTTCTAAACTAGTGTTCACATAGATTTACTAAAGTCAGTAGTATACATAAGAGAAATCGCCAGAGTCTTCGCGAAAGTATTTAAACATGAATTTCATACATAATTAAGACTTATTCAGTATAATCACATAAAATTCAATTAGTACCAATAATATATAACATTAATAGAGATAAACAGAATACCGAGGATTTCTTTGGAAAACTGCCTTTATTGATCTTCAGTTCAAGGTTATAGACTCAAACTTCCCTGCGCACACAACTGTAGGGTTCCACATACTTAGCTATGGAATCCACCTAAACTCTGCACACTTAGCTGCAGAGCCTTTCTTTCCCTATTTAAGCGTAGGAAGCAGAGCCTTCATGCCCTATCTCCTACCCTAGACCCGAATCTCTATCTTTTGTCTGTCTTGTTCTTTTTTTCTTAGTCTCTATCTACTTTTCCTTATCTGAGACTCACTATTGATAGAATTTTCATACAATTCCATGGTCCGTTGACCATGGGTGAATCTCAAAAATGACTCAAAACATTACATAAAATAAGGGGCTAATCCCCTTTGACTCCTATTCATCTACACTCTCTGCATACAAAACTGTACCAAAAATTGGGTTATATTTACCCCAAACTAACCTAGGGGACCCCATCCGAATAGGCCCCCAACACAAAGATCATGACTCACCCTCGAGTCACTCTACTGGCATTGCAATCTTATTGTGAAGACCTTTAGCTCCACCTAGATTACCGCAACTTCAGTAGCTCTCTGTGCTACACCTGCTGAACCCCCTCGATCAAATTTTTAGTGGTTGGACCTTCTACTGCTAGCCTCATCATTTGTTGTGTTTGCTGCAATCCTTTAAGATTATCCTGAATGGACATCATGACCTAATAAGCCTCCTCCAACCAAAGTTGTAGCCTGGCCTTTAGCAAGGTCTCCTTCTTTTGCGCTTCTTCTACCTATTCTAGTAGTTGTTTTTCCTCCTATAACTTGGCAAGGTGCTATGCTAGTGCTAAGGAACACGTACTTGCCCTCACCTCATCATATTGGCACCACAACTCGCTTACCTCTGTGGTCAATGTCTGCAGGGTCGGATCCTCCTGCATATTAGGCACTAGCTCCATAATATGCTCGAATAGTGTTGAGCGATAAGTGAATGTGGCATCCAAAGTAGCCATGCCTTCCTTAATTACAACTTTGTGGTTCTCCTGGACCTCAGGTGGAGTTGTGGCATGCAACTTTAACTACAACTCTACAATCTTCATGCTAAACTCGAAAGTGTCTCTTCCAACTTTTGCTTTAGCCTCACGCACACCAGTGGCCAGTTTTCTGATTTTGGCTTCTGGCTATGCACCCTCTACGATGTGAAGCTCAAGCACTGTTTTTCATGTCTCCATTACTGCTGACTCTGAACATGAAATGTGTGCCTGAAGTGCCTCCTTTTCCTTTAGGGCCTCTATCTTTTCAACTAACAGTTGCTGATTTTTGAATTTAAACTCATTGATAGCAGTGAGTGCTCACCATTCTCTAATCCTGAGTTCTTCCATGACTCCTTAAAGTAATGCATGTAAAGATTCAAGTGACAACATACAAAGGTTCCGTCCCATGATTGTGCCTTTGTGACACAGTGCATGTTGTTCATCTGTGTCAGTGTGGACTAAATCGTCAGGTAAGGGGAAGACTCTCACATCATGTGGCCAAACCATCTCTGCAACTATACTTTTTCTCGTGCCAAATTGCCTTGCGCACCACTTGTTTTCCTAACATCTTCTTGGATTCTGGTTTCCTAGAGCTACAATTCACGCAGATCCTTCTAGATGCCCCCAAGCATATGCATGTATTTCTACTCGAACTTCTGCAACACTTCTATAGCAGTGTCCCAAATTTTATCTTCAGTCTCATTGAGATCACCCTCTATTAATACCATGGGATCAACCCATGTTATATCATATTTCTACTTCTTATGTGTTCCTCCTTGCTACTCCATGCCACATCTTTTCAAAATGAAGGGCGTGCGTTGACCTTCATCACCTCCACCACCTTGTCCTGAAAGCTCTTCTTCCTCTGTCTCCAACGAAGGTGACTTATCACCTTTCTGGGACTCATGTTGTTATTTGTTTTCCTGCTCCTTATTAGTGTGTTCCTTCTCAATGCAAGCCTTTTCTGTAACTTCCTTCTTCCACTATTCTGTGAGGGTATGTGAAGCTTGTTCAGTTTCTTTGATTCTTTTCTACTTAGTAGAACTTCTTGCACTCGTGCTTGTTCCAGAATCTACTTCTAATGGGTCCCGCCACTCTACATGCCATGACACAACAACCTCCTAAACATCCGTTTCTGACACCAAATAGGGAAACTGGTGCCATTTCGGCTCTGAATCATTCTACGCTTGGATATAGACCTTGTGGAAGTTAGGCTTGAACTCTGTGTAGGCTAATAGTTGCGTGAACAAGGTCAGGGACAACGTTGGATGCTGATTGATTGCCATACAACGATCCGTTTCCATAAGAACCCAAAATATATTCGTCTTTGCAATTTGTGTGACATCCTTTGTAGACCATAAGGAAGTGAATTGCACTGCCTCTGGCAATCCTTCCTCATGCAGAGGAAATTATCTATCCTTTGGTAATTTACATGCAACTAGCATAATTGACAGAAACAACCAAGTGTAGTGGAATGGCTTGGTTTCATCTTGGGCTTTACGGTAGTTCAGTAGGAACTCCTGACAAATGTATCTTGCCTAATTAAATTGTACATGTTTTACGCACTGCGCAGCAAGGGAAACTACTAACGTCGAAACTTCATCTACATGACATCTTATCATCACCTTGCCTGCTAAGATCTAGGAAACAAATTGAACTACCAAGTATGTTATGGAAATACTGGAATACCCTCGTGATTTTTTGAGTAGGTCATAGTCCCTCTTCATCTTCTCTTCAATATATTTTTCCCCAAACTTTCCGCCAAACTCCTTAGCCAGGTTCACGCCTTTGTAAGGCAACCTCATGATCATGTGAATTACCATGTTCATAATGGTGATAGGCCCTCCTAGCCATAAACATCCATTATGCACTCGTGTGAGGATCTAGCACACACATATTGTATTAATGGGGGTTCAATGATAATGGGGAACCCACAACAGATTGAGCAACCCTAATTTCTCGACATAGTGGACCCATTCCTCCCTTTCTAGCACTGTAACACCTGTTTCTTCATAATAGACCTTCCTCATATATTTTTTCATTGCCAACTTTGGAAACTTAGCATGGTCTGTGAGGTCCCAATCCTCCATTTTTAGCAATGAGATCCTTGCAAGTTGAGGGCCTTCAAAAGGGACCTACTTAGGTAGCAGGGTGATGGATATTGTAAACTTCTTAGAATTTGGGTACCTCATGACCTTTGATTTTCCCTTCCATGAAGGGATATACTTAGGTAGATGATGAGCACCAATATTTTAGTAAGAATGTTGCAACCCTTGGGAAACCAACTTTACTTTATCAAGCCAGGGTTTGTACAAACTTGGAGGTGAGAGTGCTGTATACACAAGTAAAAGTGATGGTTCCACCTTTTGTCACTATTTAGATGGTGAGAGACAATTAGGGTTTTCAAGCTAGACTTCTATGGATTTATAAGAAGCTTGGTTCCTCGATCAAAGAAATAGAAATCTACTCTAAGAGAGCGCTGATCTTCTGCAATAATGAAAAAGAATGAAATTCAATGCTAAGGCACACCATTTCCTAATTAACAGCTAAGAGCTATGCTTTGCAATCATGCTAAATTAACATGAAAAAAATGCTACTATCCTAAGCATGGAAGTGGAAACATCAAACATCATTGTTATGCATGTAGAGGACTATAATAAATATGTTTTGTCTTTTTGTGCTTTTCATGAAAAATCAAGTGTGCAAATTAATCTCTTTTGGTGATGTGGCAGGTTGTTTAGGGATGCTGGTAGATGGATGGAAGGTTCAGGAGATGGTTTGAAGGTTTGGGATACCCTTGGGTGACCTCGGGAGGCTTCTTAGAGGTTTTTCCTCAATTCGGCCTCAAAACAGGCCACTACAGGAAAACCTACAGGATGTACTAGAAACTTTCAGGATTCCCCATATTTCTACAGGATACAGTGGTGAGAAAAACTATGGGTGTTGGAGGGGATGGAAGGCTTAGGGAAGGTGGTTGATGGGTGGAATGGAGTGAGAAAAGGCCTAGGATTACTTAGAACCCAAAACAAAATTTAGGAGATGGTTGGATTCACTCAAAATGCTTGAGGAAAGTTCTATGTAAAATGATGAAATTGGTGAAGGTTTTGATGAAAAGAAGGAATGCCAATGTGTGGATGAAGTTGAAAGGTGAGTGATTTCTATGACATCTCTTTCTACTTTTGAAGCACCTACTCTGCATCAAACATGTGTAATTTCCAGAAAGTCATGTAAACAAGAAGAATCCTCATGAGCTAGAAAAGCATAATTTAATGAACTAACTGTCTACCTTATGCATGAGGAAATTAATGAATAAAATGGAATCATTGTTGAGATCTATTGTAAGAATGAATATATAAGAGATGGAAATGAAATCCTACCTTGAAAAATTAATCAAATTCTAGTTTAAGTAGAACAAACTCTAAATATTATGAAAGAAATGGAAATTTGTCTTTTTGGGGTTGCATAAGGGTCTTTTCGTCAAATCATGATCTCAGAAGGAAGAAGTGAGGCCAAGACACCTATTGAAAGCTTAGTGGTTCTTCTTTTATCCCTCCTACCCTTCTACCGAAGTAAGGCACAAATGGAAGCAAAATAATAAACAATTAATCAAATCTACATTACTTACAATCAAATACTTCCAATAACAATTTAACAATGAATCTTTGAAACTAAGCTAAGCATAAATATATAAGAAGAGGAGCCTTTTTTGCTAGGTTTGGGACCTAACCCAAGAGCTTCAGCCCTCTAAGTTAACTCAATAATGAATTAAGAAAAAACTCATTCTTAGTGTGAAAACAAAACATTACAGCAAAGTCGAACCATAATGAGGCTCTAGGCCTCTCTACTTATACAACTAAAGTCTCCAATGACTTCCTTAAATATAGGGAGGCTTGGCTCCCAAACTCGAGATGAACTAATTCTTTATCTATCACTTGCTCCACTACCTTCTAATCTTCATGACTTGGTTGCTTGCACTCCGAGCTAGTGGGATTAATGGAGAAATATTTGAATCGGGGAGGAGTAAATGAGGAGGATTTACATCCTAAAACTCCCTTGTCCCATTCAAGTTTCAAAACTTCGTCTTGCCAAAATTCTAGGATTTTCTCTTCCAAACCTACATTCGATGCATATTAGTTCACTAGGCATGATATATCACTTCAACTCATCTCATTCAACAAAATATAATCAAAACATGTAATAAGTTGTGAGAAGAGTAGGTTTGACTAAGCTAGGAGGTGGATTAAGGCCCATATAATTACCCAAGTATGAGGCTCATCATCACCCCCGTACTGAAAGTGTTGCTCATCCTCTAAGCAAGTCAATCAACATCCATGTCTTTCATAGCTCTAGTGGCCTCCCTAACATCCCATGCCTTTGTTGTGGTTTTGTTGGCTTCATGGGGCATGACCCAAGTTCAATTTTAGTTAGCCAAACAAATCTCTACACTATAGGGACCTTCGGCATTAGCTCATGGAGCACGGACCGAAGTCTCACTAGAAGTAGTGTGGGGGGATGCTGGAACCAAGTTTCTACACCCTAAGATGGTCGTGATGTCGGTTTATACCCTCTTCCCTTACTTCTACATAGGTGGCTAATATTTAGGGCTCTATTAGTCTACCCTTTATTCCGCCTTTCATTACCTCCGCGAAGGTGTACAAATGACCTTCATGTAACCCTAACTCGTGGTCCCAGTACTTTTGCACAGCTATGACACCATATTATATAGGTTCCCAAGTTATCTCACATGTGTTACTTATCTTACTAATATATCACAATTAGCACTGCATAAAAAAATATCCTTACTTGAATTCTATTAACTGACACAATCACATATATTCACGCATCACATGAACATTGTAAATTAAACCCAAAATTCAATATAATCAGGTGCCTTAATAAGGAATAAATACATATAATTTGTAGAATACTTCTTTTTATTGATATTGTTTAGTTTAATACAGAATCTATCCTCCCTATGCACACAGCTGTACCAGTCTGCACACTCAGTTGCAGAGCCTCTACCTACGTTAAGAGCCGAAACCTTTGGACTCTCCTACCAAAACTCCTCACTTCATTCTTCGCTACTAAAAAATAATTAGAGCTTACTTTCCTAGCTCATTTTCATACAATCCCACGGTCTGCAGACCATGGATGGATCTTTACAGCCAACTTTACACTTTAGAAAATAAGGGCGGACAACCCTTTATGACTCTTGCACCTTTGTGCTCCGCGAACACAAAATTCAGAGACTTTACAACTTTATTACAAATTTGTCCCAGAAAATGGGCTTTTAACCCCAGAACTGTCCTTAGGGGAACCTACTCCCAACAGGCCCCCAACGCAAACATGACGACTCACCCTCAAGTCACTTTATGGGTGAGGAGATCTTGGTGCGAAGACCTTCCAACTCGACCTGTATGATGACAACCTCAGTGGTGCACTATACGACTGCCTTCTTCACTTCTTCAACCAACTTCTCTCTCACTGGTCCTGAACTATTAGCCTGAAGCTTCTACTGAGTCACTTGTAGATTAGAAAGCTTGCCTTCAATAGAGGTCGTGATGAAATAAGCCTCATCTAACCAGGGCTTCAAGCGTGCCTTCAGCACCACCTCTGTTGTTCTAAAGATGATATGAGGTTTTCATTGATGTCAACTCAAGCAGCATCAAGGACTACACTGATCTTGAAAAGGAATTTTGACTTGACAATTTACTCTATTTTGAGTCAAGGATCTTCTAAATGGATTCTACTCATCAATATGTTTCTGTTGATATATGGAACACCATGTAATTCTTCACATTTTAAGAGATATTCATGTTTCAGTTAATAACCCAAGTTAGTGAGCTCAAACTATATGGAGTTGTGGCATGGCACTCATAATTGGTTTTGGTCATTAAATAGTCAATAATTAATAATTTTCAAAGCTCCTAAAATCCCTCCAACATTCTCTATAGAAGCCCCTCTCAACTCTATAAAAGGAAATCTCATATATCCTCCAAAAGGAGTGATCGTGGAATTTTCGCTATAACTTCATTTCTGTGAAGTATTGGATTCTAAAATGAAAATCCATTTGATTTGAAATACGACTGAATTTCGGAACCAAACTTCAGATCTTAGTTCGGTATATTTTTATAGATATGGTCTATGCAATTTCAGATTTTTGCAGGCTCCTGAATTTCATCTCAAAGAGTTGACCTTGGGAAAACTGTCATAACTCTCTCTTTGAGAAGAGGATTGGAATTTTGTAAAAAGTGGCAAATATTGCATGGACTATAGTTTTTTTGTATCAATTTTAGAGACGAAGGAGGAAAGAGTGACACGTGGCACACCATACAAGTTAGCTCTGCTGAAGTAATCCATAATTAGTTCATTGTGAGAGATTGGGCATAACTTTGTCTTAAAGAGTCCAAATCGGGTCAGACTTTTGTGTTATAGACATATTTGGGCATTTCAACCCCAATCACATATGTCCATAAAACCAAGGGCTTCTAATTCCCCAAAAGTGTTGTTTCATACCCTAAAGAAGCAAGGTTAGATGATTACATCATCTCCTAGAAGTTCTCCATGAAAAACTACTAAGAACTGGTCAAAACTGCACCATACAAACTACTCAGTGCTAGGGGTGCAATGCATCTCACCTGCCACATGCAAAAAGTGTGATACATACTGGAAATCCCTTCCGTAGGGTACGATGAGCAAGAGTAGACAAATGGCAGAGGCAGTTGGCTAGGTGGAAACCCAGAGAATCTTCTAGAAACTGCCCATTTGACACTTGCCTCTCTGAATTCGCCCAGGGATGAGTAAGAGATATGAAATCTCCAAGGGAACAAGACTATCAGATAGAGTTCACTAATCAAAATCCTAGAAGCTGACTCACCCACCTGCAAACATCTATATATGGATCCCTCATCCTAGAGATCCAGAGGCTGGAATTTTGTATCTTGTAAGGAAGTGCTATTGGTTTCTTTATGGAACATCATAGTGTTGGGGGATCTAGTTTTTCATGAGGTGAAGAAGGGCTTTCATGCCGGGAGGATGGTGTTGGGTTAGATCAATGGGTTGTAATCCTCTGTTTTACTACTTCTACCAATAAAGCTATTTGAGTTTTCCTCCATATTCTTATATGTCTTTGAATATTGAATCAATATATGCATTTGTATGATAAATATATATCTGATCATATATTGTTTATGATTATAGATCTCTATGCTTTTATGGTATTATGCTACTTTGACTCTACAAGTGTTCTTTGAAGTGGGACAAGCGAGGAAGGAGCAGCGAAGATCTGTCAAAGGCGAGAGGAAACAAGCAAGGAGCCAAGTGGAAGATTGAGGTTGGTAATCTCTGCTTCTCTCTCATCTATTTCTCATAAAGGAAAATGCAAGTGACTTTAGCTTATTTGTTTTTAAGATAGCTACCCATCTTAGTGGGGCTAGTAGCTCTGAATAGACACTGTTTTTCCTGATAACAAAATGGGGACTTCACTGGGGAGCAAATAGCTTGTTTTCTTGTTTATATTTGTCTGCTTTATAAACTACAGATGGAGCCTCATGTTAAGCCAGCTAGCCTTCGAACTACATTTTCTATGCAAGTGCAAAGTAGATCAACATTGTTTCAGTCTATCTCCTAAGTGCCCTGGTGGTAGCTCAAGTAACCTCATTAGATTAGCCCTTGTACTTTGTATTTACTAACTATCATTAGCTCAGCCTAAATCCCTGAACTAAACTACAAACTGTGACCAAAAACCAAGATAAAGTCTCGTCCCTGGACCATCGCACTGTCTCCTTTTGACGGTCTGGATGCATCGAACCTCCCATGTGCTATAGGTGAGATGCATCGTTGTTTCCTTGTGTTACAGGCGCGATGATTAGATAAGACTGTTTCTGCCTCCAGATTTTGGTTTTTCTTTATTCTCTTCAGCTTTATTCAGGTGTTTTGCTATTTGTGATTAGTATACCACTGTTGAAGCTCCCTTCCTTTGCATTATTCAGCGTCCATTGTACAAAGAATTGTGAATGTTTTTATGTATTTTTCACCATTTACAGTTCTCTTTTGCAAACAGTAGCTTAATCAAACTATCTTCTTTCGATTTGAAAGTGTTGCAAGTGTCATTTTCAGTCAAAGAAAATAGTCTTATTATTGTTGATAGTCAATTACACTTTTTCCATTGTATTTGATTTGAATTAATAGTATTCCAAGTGTCGAAAGCAGTTTCCAAATTAAAGTTGAAAGTCGCTCTTAGCCTTCCCTTCGTTTTTCAAATTAGAAATCACAAAGTGTCATCTTAGCCTTCCTTTCGTTTTTTGAATTCGAAATCGCAAAGTGTTGTCTTAGTCTTCCTCTCGTTTTTAAATTTGAATTCGAAATCTCAAAGTATCATCTTAGTCTTCCTTTCATTTCTAGAAAGAAAATTATTAGTACTGTCACTTTGAAAGAAGAATAGTTCAGATCTGTACTTAGCATTCTTTTTGTCATTCATGCATTAAGAAAGTGGAAAACAAATACATGCATGTGCATTTGCATTTAGACTGCTTTGGAGATTGATTTAGCACAATGAATATTAGTGTATTCTCTCTCCTCTATGTTGAAAGGATTTTACTTCTCTTTCCTTAGTAGCTAGGATTTTCATTGCAAAAGGAAAGTAAACATATGTTTATCATCTTAAATTATATATTTAGGATTTGTATATCTACATCGTGTGGTGAACCTTAAAGGAAAAATTCTTAAGAAATATCAACTGTAAAATAAATTTCAATGAACATAAAAATGCTTTGGAACCTAGTGCACAACATTTAGAAGTTTATTCTAGAGACGTATTCTGACGTCGTAAAGCCTGGTAACTATCGCTTCCATCGTGGTTGGGTGATTCCTCCACTTTGAGATGAAAAGTTCCATTACAGACTTGTGCTCCCATGTACCGTCGAGTATATATTGGGAGACCACAATAGGCTATATCCGTTATCCTTAGGAAGCCATGTCTGCCACCCTATCAATCGCAATGCACTGAACACATTATTTGGGAAGATTAACTGCCGTACAATAAAAAGTATTCTGCAGTTTTGTGATTGGTTTGGTAATCCCTCTGTCTAGATTTCTAGAGTAGTCACTTTCATTCCTTTCCAGACTCCTTAAAAGAAAAGGTCCATCTGAGCACTTGTCACTTTAGGCTCATTAAAAATCAAAGGCGACTAGAGTCATCTTTAGCTTTTTCTCGACTCTTAAAAATTGAAAAAGCAAGTTGTGTCAAAGTGTCATAAAATTTATTTTTATCGAAATAATGTCGCTGTTCCCTCATTGGTCTGAGTTTGAGAAAATGGAGTCCACCAATCAAGGATTTCCCCTCGGGGGAAATCCTAGTCCCTTCTCCTCTTGGGGAGATGTTGGTCCACCTCATATGGCCACATTGTCCCTTCCAAGATTGACAATTGGCCTGCCAGTATGGATTTTCTCGACCTTTGTCGTTTAAAACAACATGATTCCTGAGCAATAAAATCAGCAACCAGATGACACTATAGTTTCCTCCCAACCTTCTACTTTGTTTTTTTCTCTCTCTCCTTCTTCCTCTTTGCTTGGTTGAGCTAGTAAAACTAAAAAGGAAGTAACTGAGAAGAAAAAGAAAGGGAAGGAGAAGAAGAAGAAGGAGCCAATGACAAAAATGGGCAACCATACATCATCTAGCGAAAATCCACACATTGCACCATCCAAACCTAAATCTCCATGTGTCATTTGCAAAGGGGACCACTATCATCAAGATTGTCCTTGCATCCCATGGATCTTAAGGAACTGGTCTCCTCATTTGAACAATCTAGTGTCATCAACCTCTGACAATCATGTTGAGAGTACACCGTCAACTAGTGAAAATGAAGTCAGTGGATAGAAAGGAAGATCTAAATTTCCTTGTAGACTATGTGAAGGCGATCATGCCCTCCATCATTTTCCCTTATTGGACGAAGCTAAAAGAGTCTTGGACAACCGTCCTGCTTCACCGTAGCAACTTTCTCCTGGATACAAGAAACTCTTGCCGAGTCCATCGCTAGTTGAAAATCCGACTGACCCACCTTTGTTATCGGGTGAAGCACCTATCATTGAAGATAAACCCTCTGAGTCAACACTGAACCAAAGTCAATAGGTTGAGATGAAAATTGATCCAATCTTGTCTTCAGAGGACCCACCTTCAAATGATACCGTCACTAAAGAGAATGAGAATGACACCGTTCAAATTATTTGTGTAAACATAGACTCTGATGAACATGGGGGAAATCTACCCGTTTCTTTACCACAAGAAGGAAGTTCATCAGAGATTTATCTGGTCGTTTATTCGGTCCCACGTCAAGAAACCTTGTCGCTTCCTTTGACTGGAATCTACTAGGTAGACCCTGCCTACCATCTAATGTACCATTCCAAATCATAGTACAAGCTTACATAATGGTCATGGTCAGTACTATCACAGATGAAGGGGCTTC
>APFE030894160.1:0-18204 GCA_000404065.3 Pinus taeda | reverse complement strand
TTCTACAACAGAAAATTGAAACATGGCATGATCCAGATTAGACTGTTGGACCATCCATCAAAATTTAGTAAACTTGAAAGTATGTACACACCTTGTCTTCTCTTGGAAATATGGGATCTTTGTATCAGCAAAGAAGAGCATATTTGGCATTTGAATTTGCCAATCATGAAATATGAAACCTATTGGTATAGGTATACAACACGTTCGAAACTACAAGTAGAATGAAATTAAACACAATTGTGTGTGAGTACAATTTAGATATAATACACATGAAAGGAAAAGAAAGCTAAAAACCTGAAAAATATTTGCAGTCTAGTAATTTCAAACTCTCAGATCTATACTAAACTCAAAAAATAATATAAATACAAAGTATTAGGAGAGTAAATGGATCACCACACTAGTATGGCATGCTTCCAAACTTCTATATCATCTGAATTCAACTTTACAAGGGTTGAAGCATTCAGTTTGATACCCTGTTAGGTTAAGTTTGTTGGGGTTGTGATTGCATATGCAGTTAAGGCTACAAAACCAAAATCACAATGCACTTGTCCATTCTCCCTTCATTGCATGGAGTTGTACACTCTACAACCCAAGTGGAGGAGATGTGTCACATGTCCCTTTCTGTCATGTGTATCAATTAAAATGGAACAAATTTGGCACCTAACTTTGTTAAAATTGGAAACTTGGGCCAAATCTCATTTTGAAAAAGTCCTTTGAGGAAGATAATTGTGGCATTGAATTCCTATTTTCAGTAGGACCAAAATCAACCTATAGAACACTTAATTTGGATAAGGGAAAATATTTATTTATTTAAAATAAATCCTACAAGTCATGACTTCATTAAAGCAGGAAATTGAAAATTTGAAATTCAAATTTGCCTCCAAATGTCAAGGTCAGTTTCATCTTCATAAGGAAAAATTGTCATATATATAAAGGCATCCTCCATCTTCATTTACATCATCAAATGTCTAAATTCAAGTCTGAGGCAGTTGAGTTTAGAAGGTCGTCAAAAGGGTTTCTGTTTTGGGCTTTCTTTCTTATCACAGGCTGAGATACTCATGAGAGACAGTCGTTGGACTGAAGGGAATATTTTGTGCAAATTGTATGGTTCTTCTTGTCATTGTAGGATAAAATCAACGACCAGAACATGAGGTTCAATTGTGTAATGATTTATGGGCCAGTTTGTGATCATCCTAAGAAAGAATCTCTTATCTTTTAAGACCGCTCTCCTGATCTGTTGTCTTAGCAATGGTCGCAAATACTAGTCTAGAGCACTGAGAGTAACTTATCTTGGACCTAATTCAGCACCAAGTGTCAGCGAAAGGAATATCCTTATGTTCCTAGGTCATTCGCAGTGGAATGGAGGTATGTTGGGTTAATTGAGTGAGAAAACAACATATAGTATGCAACCCTAACAAGATCAGAAGAAACCTCTATTGACATAGTGTTGGAGTTGCAGCCATTGAGTCGCTTTCTTATCTAAGGTTGGAATTTCAAATTGGAAAATCTATTTCACTTTTTTCTATTGTACTCTCTCTCTCTCTTCTGAACAATTGACATTAATAATAAGAATATTTGATCAAGGGTTTTCCCCATCTTGGGGTTTTTTCCCTGGCTTGTGCCATATTATTGTATTCTCTTATCTTGGCTTGTCTTCGTCACCTATTATTTTCTCTCTTTAGAAACTGTTAATATGATAATTGAATTAATCAATGGGTGAATATGGAACTGTGAAGATTCTATCCTATGAAAAGAGCATGTCATAAATTTAACATGGTATCGGAGCCAGTGAGGACAAGCCCAAGCAAGAGTATGAACTATTTCTTTCAAGTTGCACATCTAACTCTTGTTTAAGTTTTCAGAGGTAATAATCTCCCTGAGATATGGTGCATACAAGTTCCTGGAGTTATTTTGTCCAGATCAATATCTTATGGTACCAAATTTCTGTGAAGATACTATGATTCATCTTATTATTTGGTGTCTGGAGTAATTCTATGACAGATCTTGCCCATTCTAAAGTGATCTGCAACAAACCAAGTCCATTGTGATTATACAGCGAAGGGTTTTACAGATCCACATTCATTCTATGCTAAGATAAACATTCCGTGGAAATCCAGTAATCAATATGATTCCTGTGGTTTTTCTATTTATGATCCAAATATTCTAAAGAAAGAGAGATTTGATTGTCAGGTTTCGTGGGCTTCGATGGCCAATCGAGTAACCACTAGGAAAAATTACGGTTTTCAGGACGAAATGATAGAAATCTGTTTTCTACGAGGATTGTCCAAAATATTCTTATATTGGATGGGCTCTTATCTGTCACATGTGTTTCGCTTCTAGGGGTTTCGCTAAATTTTTGCAGTGAGAGTGAGGCACCACTCAGTATTTGACTACCACTGACCATATCTGTTGAGTAAGGTTTTTTTATGGCATTATAAATTTTCATATGCGTAATTGTGTCTCTTTGTAGTTTAGATCTACGACCCACTAAGGATCAGATCTACGGTCTGGAGCTTCATAAGAAAGGTCAAAGTGCTGGGCATTTGTGCTTTACAAAACGACTCGACCTCTATACACCAAATGATTTGGAGTATTTCTAGTCTGAAGTGATATCTTTCTTTTTCTATGGCCTCTGTTCAAGAACAAGTCAATTTCTTTTCTGAGAATCTCGATTAAAGAAATATTGAGTTGTAGAAGGACCTCCTCCATGCACTGAAGCCAAAAGAATAAAAATGCATGGTTTTGTAATGCAGTCATAGAAATCAAATTACTTGGTCATGCATTGATCAAGGGATGAGTTTCTCGGTCCACTAATCCACTGATTGTTCCATGGTTGAAGCATGATTTATGTTGATGGGAACCTTCATGTGATCATTGTTTTCATATTTACATTGAGTCTTGAGCCATATTGAATATTTGTAGAAAGATAGGATCCCTGTGACAGTGAGCTTGGATTCCCTAGTATATCAAACACCATCACAACCCTGCATAGATCATGAAGCTTACTCTCATTGGTCTAGTCTGAAAATTGAAAATACAAAATCCAACAAAGACATCACTAGATCTTTAATTGACATAAAGATATGTCTCAGAGAAAGGATGCATAACTCTAGCAACAGAAATTCTTGAGCTGATATCAATTTTTTTTTATAAGGGAGTTCTACTTCAATGATAAAATTTTGAAAAATCATATGGTTTGGCAAAAGAAATAACGTTGCATCTATTTTACAACTATGTCAAAGAAACACTCCATCAATTGTTTATTATTAGCACTTGATCATTATAGAAGACATTGTTAAGGATTCATAAAATTCATATATATATGTCCTCATCCCTCCTCAAGGATGATAGTCTTATAGATTTTTAAGAATAATTTCCATTATGATTGTAATATGAATAGAGAATTAAAGGACATAAAGCAGAACATTGGTACTCCACAGACCTGAGGCACAAGAGCTATGTATGATGGAATCTTGTAGCAGTCTTGAGAGATCTCCTGAGGGAAGCGATAGTGATAGGGGTAGATTGAATACATAATCCAATTCATAAGACAACAATAGTAGCATAGAGAAGCCTTGGTCTTTTCACCAGTGTGGTTATAACATTATGAATTTGTGTTGTCGAAGCAAGTTGACCAGTCTAGTAGTAAAAGGTTGCAAACTTTATATAACAACACCTTATGACAACACATTGATCTCCTTGATAGTATCTCGGTTTTGTGGTACTCCATCCTAGTAGCATAATTGATGTTGTTGAACTTGAAAATCTATTAGATGCTTGATTCAAGGAAAATTTGCTATTTAGTGGAGATTATATAAATTGACAGTTATGAGAGATAGAGATGTATAAGAATGATCATTGGAATATATCTTGAACAATGATGATTCACTGACAGAAGTTCATATGCAGAGAATGGAGGATTGTGCTACTTGATAGTGACCAAAATGATGATATTTGAATCATTAGTAAGGTCTCATCACTTTGTCCTTCAGTCTTAGGAAACAACTCAAATAACAAAAGGAGGGAGATTATTGCATCTTTACATACTACCGGAACAAATGATGATGATATATCTGCTTCTTTCCATTGACATGATCAGCCCAATATCAGACGAGCCACCTTATGGAGATTTCATATCTTATATCAGCGATGGGAATCAAGAAATGAAAGCATCTAGAAGCATCTGATTCAAGAATCAATCTTCCTTCTATTGAAAGGTTTCAATTATGTAACTCTCAAGTAAGAATGTATCAATGAAAGTATATACACCTACAAATTTTAAGGATAGAACCCTGTAAATATTTTTAGGCATATGCAACATCGGTCCTTCTATGTATGACACTGCCCCTTCTATGACATCTTAGCAAATGCAGCTCAACATCATTTTTGTTCCCTTTTCAGTTCAACATCATGTATGATGTCATTACAAGTCCAGTAGTAGTGATGATATGTTGATGACATTATTACAGTCTTGTTCACAATCAAAGTTGTGAACAAGACAGATGTTTTAAAAAGATCATCTATTATCTAGGGTGCATCTCACTTGAAGCTTTCAAACTTAAAGAAGAAGAAGTGGATGGAACTTTGAAAAATCCCGATCTTCATGACAATGGCCACTTAGCATCTAATAAACAAAAACATAAAGCTTGGTATAATGTTACTATTGATGTCTATCAAGTCACAGTGAGAAGGAAATTTGGACACTTTAAGCCTAGACAAATAGATATTGAATTGATATCCCCAACTTTTCCATGATATTTCTCAAATTTTCATGCATTTTGAAGATTGTATAGACCTTAGAAACTCAATTGGAAACTCAACTCTGAAGATATTTTGACACCTTTTAATGAACACTTGGTAATTTACCATGTGCACTCTAACAACAACAACAACAATAAATAATAACTTGATAAAGAGTAGTGGTTGGGTTCACACCTTTCAAGACAATACTTCAGCAAAAGAAGATGTGGCGGGCTTAATTTCACAACTTCTAGAGGAAAAATTGCACTAGATGATTTAGATAGTTCACATGTTAGTCCAAGAGATGGGAAAAGAAAAAAGACTACACAACGACCTTAATTCTATTTCATTCAACTGAATGTACAGGGTCCAACTGACCTCCAATTGGAGAAAAGATTTAGAAATCCTGCCATAGGTCACAACTTGAGTAGAAGTGCCTTGGAATTTTGTTGTAGGTGGTGCTATGTCTCATGAGCAGGGTAGTGTTAGTATGCAAGGATGGGTTTTCGGCCTTAGGATATTGGGAATTTCCAAAAGTCACAATCACTTAGCTTCTAGAACCTCCAACAAACCCATCCCAAGGTTGTATGCTGTCACAACTTCGGTATGAACCTCAGTTGCATGGTAGTCATTAACTGAATTAAGGGATCACACTAAGGTATCTACTATGCTAAAGATAAAAGTGTTCCTAAGGTTAGTGCCTAATCCAAATCTAGAACAACAATTGACTAAATCTTAACAAAATAATACAACTAACTCTAGAACAACACACTAAAATAGCCAATATGCTAAGGATAACACTACCCCTAAGGTTAGTGTATATACTCCTATGATTGATCACATTCTATAAGATTGTTGCACCTCACTTGATCCTTGACTAGAGCTGTGTTGTCACTATAAACACCTATGCCACACACAGGAGCTATGATAGTTGTATCTGATGTAGGTTGTTGTATCTCTTGAAGGTGAAAAGATCCATGGAAACAAGTTACAAAACTAACCCTTAATTTTTGCAAGAAAAGTGCTCTCCACCAGGCCAAGTTTCTCCCTCATCTATATTCAATACATTATATTTACCCTATATGGATTTCTCATTAATGTCTTGTTTGTTTTGGACATTCATTAAATGAAACACTTAGGTTTAACTAATAAAATAGTTGTCATGACCAACTTGTCCTAGAAAATATAATACCATGCACTGGACGGACAAGGTGGTAATGGAGCTCAACCATTTTAAATAGTTTTTTGGCCTAATGGGGAAGTTCTTTGTCATTTTTTAGCAGTGTCCTGGTGGAAGCCTCCCCGGGGCACAAACAACAACCAACATCAGAGCTAATTTTAGAAACAGCTAAGATGTCCATAGGCATATTATGCTAAGCCATGAAAGGATAGTCTTTGATTTGGAATTAGTTAAAAAGCTCTTCTAACAAACACAAACTCGCCACATTTCTATGGTTGATCTAATATCATAATGTTATTTATATAAGAAGATGAGAATACACACAGTGCTTACATGGCTTCATAGAATTTTCTATTTTTCTGGGACATCATAACATGACTATGGGGCAATGAAAGGTCCAAGACATTATCCAAATGACCTTCAAAAGAACAAATTGGTTTTTCCGAAAGCAAGCATACACTTTCTAGCAGCAAAGCATAGTCCATTATTGAACTCTTTCTACCAGAGGTGGCTTTCATCTTTTCATTTTATCTGCAAGGTTTTCAATATTCAAGGAAACCAATTATGGCGAACCATTGATTATAAAGCAGGGCAATGGATGTACTATCATCTGGTTTATTGGTAGATGCAACAAATTTGCGGTCTGATTCTATCACCATCTAGTGTCCACACATAAATAATATAGTCCTGACCAACTCTAGTAACATAATGGCCATCCACGTTTAACTTCAACGTCCAAATAGAACCATGATGAGCTTGGATTTCTTGATGCATGTAAAGTACTGTTAATTCCTTGTAGGACTTTCCATATTGATGCACTTTCATCTATTGTGGAATATACAGGAGAATATTCTAACAATCATCTGTGGCAAAACTAGATTTCTTTCCCCCCTTTTTGAAAGAAGTGCCCCTCTCATCATTGCCCTTCTTATATTTGGTCCCCCAAATTTTGTGGACAATAAAATTGATAGTTTTTAACCAACCCCCTTTCTTTTTGGACTTGAAACTAAGTCTTCCATTTGAGTTAGGATCCTCTTGCTCCTCTTCTCGTTCCACACTTTCCCATTGCATGATTTCCTGGACAGTAGGAGAATTCCCAATAGCTCTCTCAAACTCCTCCATGGTTAGATTCTTGCCAGTTTTTGTGTCTTTGAGCTTGTTTCGCATGCCATCTTCACCTACCTCATTCACCACAAATTAATTTCCATTATCTAGATTCTTTATGTTGCAAAAATACCCTCCATTGTTATCTGCGTGAGAGAAAATTCCAATGCCATCTCTCCTAACTTGTTTTGCTTCTCTACTATGCTAAAATACTAAATAACCAAGACCAACATCACTAGACCTAAACAACCTACACAAGGTCTGAATTTCTCTTGTCATTTCTGTCAATTTTGCTTCCAAGGCTACTAACCTGATCCCCACCAAAAGACAAATGATTGTATCTCCTCCTTTCGGTGTTTTCTATTGCCTGATTGTTATTGATGTGTATCATTCTTATTTTCTTGTAATATATGTATTTGTGTACACAACCTATTTGGGGTCACACATTCACAACATTCTTGTTTCAACAACCCATACCCAATTCCAAGTTTCATGCAACTTAGGTTCCAAGAAAAGACTTTGCATTCTTTCAATTAATATTATAGATGAATCTAGACAACGAAATCTATTATTTACCTGCCAATTCTTTTAGCATGCTTTCCTTTGTTTTGATACCCTGTTGGTTCAGCTATCTTTATGTACTCCCCACCACAAGTATGTCGATGTCTGCAAGTTAATACAAGCACATAACTTTTCCCATTTGCATCAAGATAACATATTAACAGGAGGCATCATAGATAGTCTGTTATCACATAAATAAGGAAGCTACCTCAAAATAAAATAATCATTTGTCTTACTAGTGCCAATGACAACTAACACCAACACAAAGTTCATTATGAACATTCCTTCTCATACAATCTGAAGTTGAAGGTCATCAATTCATCACCTTCTTTATTAGGTCTCCGCAAATATGACACTGCAATTCATAACAAGTCCAATTTCTCAAATGTGAGAAGTAAACTTCATTTACACTCACAGTTGTCCACACTACATTTTCTAGATATAGTTAACAGAGTTGTGGAAATCATCTAGCATTAAAAAGAAACAAAGACTAAAAGTTATAAATCATAATGCAAGAAATGGTTGCCAAAAATATCAAATAAAATCAAAGGACAAAAAAAACCACTTAGTTCCAAATAAAAGCTTGATTAAAGGAAAAGGAAGAGTTAAAAAACTGGTTGTTAAATTCCAATTAGCTTAATTCATATCGCACCTCTGGTTATCTTGGATCTATCTATATTATTTGTATTCTACTGACTTCAAAGTAGTCTGTAATCTCCACTCTTGAATATTTCACATGTATACTAATCTTAGGTTGTTCCAATGAATACACATTGTACACACAAGACAAAGAGTGACTGCACACCGTTAAATGCTCTATAATCCCTTGTTGAAAATTCAAGATTCTCACTTGAAGCGTCCTTTCAGTACTTCAATAACTAGCACGAACATAAAAATCTTAGATTGGTGAACAAATGTAGGATGTACACTACATTTTATCTAAATAATCCATACTGTTAAAAGTAGACAATTTGTACAAAGTAAATAACTTTTAGAAAATCTATGTTGCATGGGTTCTCGAAGCCAGGGGTGGGGTTCTTGATCCCATCCCTAAGTGCCATATTTGGGTACGGGTTCTTCTTAGAAGAATCCATAAGAACCGGGTTCTTATATGAAGAACCGAGTTCTCCAAAAACATATTTGGGTTCTTTTCCTCTAATGGGTTCTTGGGTTCTTTGAGTTCTTGGGTCCTTGGGTTCTTTGGGTTTTCTAAGTTCTTTAGTTTGTGTTCTTTGGGTTCTTCATGTTATAGACATATTTGAGCACTGCAACCCCCCATAAACCAACGGCTTCTAAGTCCCTAAAAGTGTTGTTTCATACCCTAAAGGAGCAAGGTCAACTGATTACATCATCTCCCAAAAGTTCTCCCTGAAAAATTACTTAGAACTGGTCAAAACAGGACCATACACACTGCTTAGTGCTAAGGGTGTGATGCATCTCACCTGCCACATGCAAAATGTGTGATGCATATTAAAATACCCTTCTGTAGGGTCCAATGGGCAAGAGTAGACAAATGGCAGAGGTTGTTTGCTAGGTGGAAACCCAGAGAATCTTCTAGAAACTGCTCATTTGACACTTGCCTCTCTGAATTTGCCCAGGGATGAGTAAGAGATCATGAAATATCCAAGTGGAAACAAGAACTATCAGAGAGATGACACTAATAAAAATCCCAGAAGTTGACTCACCCACCTGCAAACATCTATATATGGATCCCTCATCCTAGAGATCCAGAGGCTAGAATTTTGTATTTTGTAAGGAAGTGTTGTTGGTTTCTCTGTGTAACATTGTATTGTTGGGTGATCTAAACTTTTCATGAGGTGAAGAGGGCTTTCATGCTGGGAGGATGGCGTTGGGTCAGACCAATGGGTTATAATCCTCTCTTCTACTACTTCTATCAATAAAGCTATTTGAGTTTTCCTCCATATTCTTGTATATCTTTGAATTTTGTATTGATATATGCATTTGTATGGTTAATATACATCTCATCCTATAGTGTTTATGGTTATAGATCTCTATGCTTTGATGGTATTATGCTGCTTTGACTCTACAAGTGTTCTTTGAAGCAGGACAAGTAAGGAAGGAGTGGCGAAGCTCTGTCAAAGGAAGGAGGAAACAAGCAAGGAGCCAAGCGAAAGACAGAGGTTGGTATTCTCTGCTTCTCTCTCATCTATCTCTCATAAAGGAAAACACACGTGACCTTAGTTTGTTTGTTTCTAAGATAGCTACCTGCCTTAGTGGGACTAGCAACTTTGTATGGACACTAGTTTTCTCGATAACACTTCAAAAAAAATAAAAAAAAATTTAAAAAAATTTAAAAAAAATAAAAAATATATATCTATATATATATGATATATAAAAAAATAAAAATAATAAAACAATTAATTAAAAAATAAAAATTAAAAAAAGAAATCAATTAAAATAAAAATTAAAAATGAAAATAAATAAATAAATGAAAATAAAAAAGATAAAAAAGAATTATATTACAAAATTTAATTTCAAATAATTTTTTATGAAATAAAAAACAAATTAAACATTAATAATATGATATTTATTATTAAGTTTTAACTTTTAATAAATGTCAAAAACTTTAAAAAACCTAATCTTTAACTAACCTTAAGGCTTAAACCCACACATAAAATTTCATTTTTGTTTTTGCCGTTTGGTTGAGTCGTTCCCATTTACCATTTCTGATGGCAGTGAGTAGCTTTGGCAACAATGGACAAAGCAACTTCGACAACATTAGACAGGGTAGCTTCCAGCAGTAGTGGGCATCTTCAGACGGACATAGCAACTTCGACGGACAGAGCAACTTCTCTAGGCGTTCCATCACCAGTAGTAGGCATAGGAGTCAGGACGCAACATTTTAATTTTTATATGCTCTTATTGTTGGCGAAGTGTAAACCAGGCATGTGTTGGTAGCTTTGCAATATTTAAGGTATATTAAAAGCTCTTATTCAATGACAAAAAAATGCTCACACTTGTATTGCTCTCTTCCGATTATGTAGTTGAGTGAGGAAAAAAATGGAGTTGAACATTTAAAGTTCAAATTTTTACAGGTGACACCTGCTTTTTGTGTTCCAGTTTTTATGAATGTTATTTTTGTGGTTTTATTTGAGACAAAAAAAGGTATCTTTCGAAAGGGATGAAGATACTGCCAAGAGATCCAGTTTTTGAATTAATTTTTGTAGACAATGAAAGGCAAATGGCAATGATAATATTTTATTTGTTCATGCTGTCATCAAGGTGGGAGAGTTCTGACCACTTTAAAGTTTACAACTTTCCAATGTTGTAGGTAGAAATATAGAATACCCTCGAAATCATGGGCAACTACCTATCCATCATCAGTTTATAAAGAATCTTCTCTTTTTTCTTCAAAAGAGAGAAACCATATCTATATAGGAATTTTGCAAATTGCCCCATCTATACCTGTAGGAAATGGTATCAAACTCAAACTATTACCAATAATAACCAACCCCTTTTATGAGTTGAATGTGACATTACCAAGTGTTTGCACCTGAAACTACAACTTGAAAATCATACAAAATTAGCTCAAGAGATCAAATTTAGCATGCAAACTTTAGAAGAAAATTAGAAATCTAACTTCGCTGGTCACTACGGATCCTTCTCTCTTTTTGGACTGGTGCATGCTAGTCACAGGGGGGTGTCCTTGGTTTCTTTGACGTTGTCCTTGAAAATAGGCACACTTAAGACACCATTAACAACAACATAAAACAATTTTTTGACAACAACTAAACTGCCAAAAAAATGGAATTGCTTAAAAATTATTCCCTAAGTGCAAAGCAAGACAGGAAAGGCCCACCAAAAGGCTACTTGCGAACATTTTCTTAGTGTACACTGTATATAAATCGATAATCAAATTTGACTAGACTTTAATCAAAGGTGAGATTTTATTTGTGTCATTAAACATTGTGATGTCAAATTCTAGGATTGTCAATTTCCTATGAAAAATATGAGATAATTTCATTAAGTTTATAAGCAGTGAGGAAATACAGAGAAGTTTGTTCACAAGGGATTTCATCAAGCTGTAATATTCCCAATTAAAAATGGCTATGTTTGGCTAATGATTTCTGAGTTTTATTTGGAATTGTCTATGTTAAATTGTCAAACAATTGTGGGTTCTTGGATATAGGTGCACATTCTTGAGTTTAATTTCAAACAAGTGTTTACACTACACAGTGACTAACACAGGTCAAGGGAATGTTTCAAGCAATATTATGTACTTTGGATTATACCTAGAAATATATATATATAGCCCATACAATTCTACACAACCATAACTTGAAGCATAAACATTGAGAACTCATTAATGATCATCGCTTGCTTTAAAACGCTGAGAATACTTTAGGATTTTTTAGCGTACTCCTGAGTTTTTAGCAAACTTGGCTAGTTTATCTCAGTCAAATGTGTGTGACAAAACCTATCCCAAGTTTCACCAAAATAGCTGAGTCCAATATTTACTTAAGTTAAGTAAATGTTGGACTCACTGCTTTGGCATTAGACATCTTACAATATTACAAGTAAATTCTTGTTTTATATTTGAAATAATTAGCATAAACATTCATGCATGTCGTATCCTAGTATGTATTCTCAATTTTAGTAGTAGCCTTGAGCTCTCTCACATAGCTATCATGGTTACACAGAAAATAATGTTATGTTGTCATAAAATATAGCTTAGTCTCTCATTAATAATTATTATTTACATCTATTAACATAACTTTTACATTGAATTTTGTTAAACAGATTCAAATTGTCTTCCAAAATTTGCAAACTAAAATTTGTCTTCATCAAATCCACAATATCCACTTTGGAAATATGTGGATAGGCAAAAACCTCCAAACGTTGCTAGGGGGACAACAACAATAAAATGCACTTTATGTCAGCTTGAATGGAAAGGGAGCTATACTAGAGTTAAAGCTCATTTTATGCAGATACCAAGGAAGGTTGTTGATTCTTGACTGGAGACCCAAATGATACCACTAGACTCCCTAGTGCACAAAGAGAGCAACAAAAGGTTGATCATAAGGCAAGCAAAGAAATCTCTAAGCCATGTCACAATGTGGTTGAAGATGATGATTCAAATGAAGAAGGATTACCATCTGATGATGAAGTTCAATTTGGTGATGAGCATGTGTCAATGTCATCTAGAGCATCAAAAAGCACTACTAGTCAAATATGCAAGAAGCCTAAACTTGGTGGCCTTTATGACATGTTTGATGTGAAAGGTAGGGAGGGTGTTGATCTTGCAATATAAAGATTTTTCTTGCACGTTTCATTCCCTCCAATGTAGCTCGTTCCCCCTATTTTGAGAAAATGGTTCATGCTATTAATGATGGACCTCAAGGCTATAAAGCTCCTAGTTATGAAAAGCTCCGAACTGTATTGGTGGACAAGGAAAAAGCCCATCTTGAGAAGGTGATGGCACCCTTGAAGGCATATTGGAGTGTAAATGGTGCTTAATTGTCATGGATGGATGGACTGATTGTAAGAATCGTCCATTAATAAACATCATTTTCTCTTCCATGTTTGGCCCTTATTTTCTCAAGGCCATTGATTGTTCTGGTCAAGAAAAGAACACAATGTTCTTGAAATACTAATTATGTGATACCATTGCAAAGGTGGGGCCATCAAATGTTGTTCAAGTTATCATTGATGCGACTACAGTGTACAAAGTAGTAGGGAAAATGGTTTAGAAGGAGTACAAGTAAGTGACAAGTTTCAAGTTTCAAGTTTGATTTATCTTCTATTTAAATTACATAAATGATAAACTACTTTTTTAATTTTGAGTACAAGTTTGATTTGTTTTAACTTTAGTCCTTGATTACATTTTGATTTATTAATATTTTAATTTTGTCCTTGATGTACCTAGGCATATTCTTTGGACACCATGTGTAGTTCATTCTTTAAATAATGCATTGAAGGACATTGGGAAAATTGAACGGATTCAAGAATTAATTGAAAATGGCTGCAAAATTCAAATGTTTATATGCAACAATCATTAGTCACAAGCCATTTACCGCAAGCATGGCAAAATGGAGCTTCTTAAACCAACAAATACCAGATTTGAAACTTAGTACATTTTACTTAGGTGTCTTGTGAAGATGAAGGATGCTTTATCTACCACAGTCATCAGTGACATGTGGGAATAGTGGAGGTTATCTACCTCAGATGCAACTTTGGAGGTGAAGAGGTTGTTTTTGAATGATAATTTTTGGGTTGATGCCAAGTTTGTTGTGGAAATTATAGAACCAATTTGTGATATGATCCACTATGTAGACACATATGGTCCATGTTTAGGTGAGATTTATGAGAACATGGACTCCATGTGTGAAAGAATCCAAACCGTCACAGATAGAAAGGATCCTACTTTATGGCCACAACTGAAAGAGTTTATACATGGGCGTTGGAATAAATTGAACACCCCTCTTCATATGGCAATTTATGCAGTTAATCCAAAATGGTATGATCCCAAAATAGGAAGGAGGCCTCCATCCCAAGATAGAGAGGTGTTCAAAGGATTCTTGAACACTGTCATGTGTTGAAAATGGCAACAAGAAATGCTAAAATTAACACTTCTAAAAATAGTTGTTTGAGTACCAGTGCTAGATTAGGCAACAGGGAATGAAAAATGGAAGTGCTAAAAATAGCATTCTATTTTTAGCAGTTCAGGATGGATTCCTATTTTAGTCAGTCCCTAGACTAAAAATAGGAAGTAAAATTCGAATTTGATATTAACAACAGTTTGTAAATTAATTAATTAATTCATCTTGAGTTAATTTGTTAAGGAAAATCAAACTTGAAGTCTATGTGAGGACATGCAACAATTTATCTATTAATTGAGGAATTTGTCCATCCATTAAAGAGATAAGGATGAGTTGTAATATTGAGTTTTAATTAGTTGGCTCAGTTAACTGAGTCAAGACCACTTAGATTAATTTAACAATTTGTTAAATTAATGAGAGTTCAGTTAGTGAATGCTTGCATGCATGTAACTACTGTATTTCAGATAACTGAGTATTCACTCATGGATAACTCATGCATGTCAGTTCAGCCAAAGACCTAGTTGAGATCAGAGAAGGGGCAATGTACTATCGGTTGGATGAATATTTTTCCTATAAAGGAAGCTCATCCATGATGAGGATCTATCTCCTTCAGGACTACGTAGTTGGATCAGAGGTTAGTGAGTGTGTGAAGAGGCCAATTCACACAAGTTGTTGCACTAGACCCCAATCAAAATTGTGCAAAGAAATAGGAGGCTTGGAGGGTAGACCAGAGGTTAGATAAAGGCCTTTGACTATCTATGAGTAGCAAAGGTATTGCAGAGCGAGCATGATAGCTTTTGAGCTGATTCTTTTTGTAATACTAGCTATATTTCCACTTGTCTGATAATACAAAGTTGGGGTTTTAGGATGAGGCTTTCCCTGGGTAAATTCTTCTGTGTTATGCATGCTTTATTCCTTCTTATCAGTTATATGTGTTCTTATTGATGTTTCTCATGTTCAATTAAGCTTCCGCTAAATTGTTTGTAGAAGTAGATCAAGTGTTTTGCTTTAGTACATTGCATGACTAGGTGATCTACAATGGGAATTTCTACATGGTATCCGAGCACAAGTGATCAAGGAAGAACAATATACAAGAAGGGAGAAATTTAACTTTGTGGTTTCTGAATATTGAATTGAGTTAAGATTACCACATCTATTTCACCAATGCTTTCAGTGGTTTGAGACACGAATATGCCCTTGATGGCAGTTCGAATTATATAGCCTAGAAGGATCACATGGAGGCAGTATTAGAAGATAACAGTCTAAAGGACTTCATTGATCAAGAAATCCAGAAGCCAACTGATGCTACTCATTTGGCGGAATGGAAAAAGTGTGTGACTAGAGCAAGGATAATCCTCTTGGAGGGAGTTTGAGATCACATTGTCTTGAGCCTCCATGGGAAGGAGACTCCATTTTAGATGTGGAAAACATTGAAAGATCTTTATCAAAATAGCAGTGTTTAGAGGAAGCTGGCACTGAAGGAAAACTTTGAAATATCAAGTGTGAAAAGGGTGACATGATCTCTATGTATCTGAACAAGCTCACCTCAAGCTAGGATGAGCTTGGAAGTGTAGGGATCATGACAGCTGATGATGACATGGTGATTCTTGCACTCCTCGGTCTTCCTAAGAGCTGGCATAGCTACCAGGACTCGGTTAATGGAAGAGAGAAACTGCCAAATTTGAAATGACTTTGGTCGGATTTGAGGCAAGAGGAGATAAGAAGAAGCACTAGAGATGGTTCTTCATCCATGGAGGATGAAGAAAACTGTGCCTTAACAAGTAAGGTGAAGAAGGGGAAGGAGAAGGTTTCTCTTTCCGAATCCAGTTCTTCCCATGGTGGGAAGAAGTTTGACAAATCGAAAGTGTGATGCTTTTGTTGTCATGTGGTGGGACATTTTGCTACAAATTATCCACAGAGGAAATCCAAGAAGGGATCTGGGGAAGGATATGAAGGTGGGGCACTTGCTTCACAGTTCGAGTTGGATATCACACTCTTGGCATGCATGGTTTCATCCATGGTGGGAAGTGGTTAGTTTTTTGACAATGGAGCTTCTTTCCACATGACCGGTAACAAGAGTTTATTTAGTACTTTGGAGGAGAAATATCTCCATATACTCATAGTGATGGGTAATGATGAAAAGTATAGTGTCTCAGGTGTAGGCACAATTATTTTTTAGAGGGAGCATGGAGCTCGCCTTACCTTGACCGATGTCAAGTATGTACCAGGATTGAAGAGAAACTTGGTGTCGATAATGATGCTGGAAGATAGAGGCCATGATGTAGTCTTCAGTAAGGGAAAGATTTTCCTTAGACACATCATCACTATACAGGTGAAGCAGATCAGTTCACGGGTCAAGAACTTGTATGCTCTTGAGGTTCAAGATGCATGCAAAGCCTTGAGTAGAAAGGCAACTGATGGAGACTTTGTGGTTGAGAAGAAGAGTATAATACCTCTCAACATGCAGCACCAGAAGAAGTCTCCGACGATTGTGGAGGAGCCATGATTGGTGCAGTAGCTTCAGGAGGTTGTGGAGTAGCCACAATAGGGGAAGCTGAGAGGAGATCGAGTAGAGACATCTACTCATGTAGAGACCTCCAATAGGGGGAAAATTTGAACCAGGTGGGCTGAGGGATCACATGCAACCATACCTCAAAGTAGGAGGTGGGGCAATGTGGAGTGATCATTCCAAGGAGGAAGGGCAAGATCCTTGAGGTACCCAACCTCTTTGATTCGAATTTGCTACAGGAGCCATGGTGAGGAGTAGTAGGATTGGTTGATTGGGTAGAGACATATGTGGATTTAGAAATAGAGAGAGCTATAGTGCAGGAATCCCAAGACAATGCATAGCTAGTAGGCTGCAGCAATGTGAGAGGCACAAGTGTGTTGCACTAGTGCAGGATGGAACAGAGAGGTGTGCAACGGTGTGAGATGCATGGATATGTTACTATAGTGCAGTGGTCAGAGAGGAAGCACTTGTCAGTAGTAGGTAGAGATTCAGCATCAGAGTATGTTTCTAGCCCAACAGAGAGGTCAGTTGGGAGTTTTTTTTTTTTTTTTTTCGAGAGTTGCTGGAGCAACCACACTTGGTAGAAGTGTTGCATGCAGAACATTGTGAAGGTATAGGATCGTGTTTGAGAGGAAGCCTTTCTTGTTGAGAGGGAGTGTTGAAAATGGCAACAAGAAATGCTAAAAATAGAAGTGCTAAAAATAGCACTACTAAAAATAGCAGTTTGAGTATCAGTGCTGGATTGGGAAATAGGGAATGAAAAATGGAAGTGCTAAAAATAAAATTCTATTTTTAGTAGTTCAGGATGGATTCCTATTTTAGCTCGTCTCAGGACTAAAAATAGGAAGTAAAATTCGAATTTGATATTAACAACGGTTTGTAAATTAATTAATTAATTCATCTTGAGTTAATTAGTTAATGAAAATCAAACTTGAAGTCTATGTGAGGACATGTAACAGTTTATCTATTAATTGAGGAATTTGTCCATCAGTTAAAGAGATACAGACGAGTTGTAATATTAATTTGTAATTAGTTGGCACGGTTAACTAAGTCAAGTCCAGTTAGAATAATTTAACAATTTGTTAAATTAATGAGAATTCAGTTAGTTAATGCTTGCATGCATGTAACTATTGTATTTCAGATAACTGAGTATTCACTAATGGATAACTTATGCATGTCAGTTCAGACAATGACCCAGTTGAGATCAGAGAAGGGACAGTGTACTATCAGTTGGATGAATATTTTTCCTATAAAGGAAGCTCATCCATGATGAGGATTTATCTCCTTCAGGACTGCGTACTTGGATCAGAGGTTAGTGAGTGTGTGAAGAGGCCAATTCACACAAGTGGCTACACTAGACCCCAATCAAAATTGCACAAAGAAATAGGAGGCTTGGAGGGCAGACTAGAGTTTAAATAGAGGCCTTTGACTATTTATGAGTAGCAGAGGTATTGCAGAGAGAGCAGGATAGATTTTGAGATGATTCTTTTTGTAATACTGGCTATATTTCCACTTGTATGATAATACAGAGTTGGGGTTTTAGGCTGAGG
>APFE030894159.1:0-13962 GCA_000404065.3 Pinus taeda | reverse complement strand
TCTATGGGGTGGATGTCTTTCGACAGGACTTCCAAATTAGTCCTGATATAGTCTACAGCTATTTGTGGTTGCTGCACTGTCGGAGTAAAGTGGCTCATGGTCATCTTGCCTTCCTGCACATCAAATGCAAACATGAGCCTTTGCTGATTTGCTAGAGCCATATTTAACAGGTGATTGTAGAGCCGATTTTTTATTGGCTCACTCCTTCGTTTGGCCTCTTTAAACTGTTCTTTTATAGCTGCAGCTGTGCTCTGCTGTTGCCCTGAGGAGCTCACCTCTCCTAGTGCTGCCTTATCTTGCTCCTGCTGCAGGGAGCTGGCAGAGGTCTCCATACTTTGCATCTCCTCCTCTGAGAAGGGATTTAGCCTTTGCCGCTTATTTGATGTTTCAGTGAGGGGGTTTTCCCTCTCTCTTTTCCTGCTGATATCCTCCCTTTGAGGGGTTTGGAGGATGGAGGATTCTACCCTGGAATCCTGTCTAGGAGGTGCCATATTTGTTGTCTTTTTTTGGGTAGCTGTTTGGGCCTCTGCTTTCTGTTTGTCTTGACCCTGTTGGTCTGCTTGTTGCTGTTCCTGCTGGCCCTCTGGTTGTTGTTGGCCCTCTTGGTCCTCTGGTTGTTCCATCACTTTATCTTTTCCCTTGCTCTGTCCTTGATTGGTATTTTGCACTTCCTCTTGTTGTGTTGTAGAGGATGAAGTAGGTGCTGTTGTTTGAGGATTTGGTAGAGCAGGCACCTGAGAAGGACATTCCAAGTCAGCCATTTTTGATAAATGCCTTCTAGCTCTTTCAACTAGCTCTTCTTGAGATAGAGGCTCTTCTAAGGTGTTTTTCTCCACTTTGGTTGGTTAGCATGTCTTAGGATGTGGAACATGCTCTCATGCTCGTAGCTAGAGAGTTTGTATTTCTGTCTTCTCAAGGATATAAAGCCGTTGGGGTCATAGGGCTTCCAGGGGAAGCTTTGTGTTAGGCCAAGGCCTCCCAACATTCTATCAGCTTCTTTCCATCCTTCTCTTTTGTTTAGAATGAAATGGCCAAGCTGGTTTCTAATTTTTAGTTGTGCCTTCTTGCCTCTTCCTGCAAAGTGGATGTGATCGGCATTGCCGAATTGTCTGAAATATTCCAAGGCAAAGAGCCTCATAGGCACAAATCTGGGCAGCCTGTATGGGCGCAGCTCACACCCACATATCCTAATCACCGTGTGATGCTGGTAAAAATACCAATCTCCTATGCTGTAGGCAGTGGACAGTTGCAGAATCCTCTGCATTTCATCAGATAGTCTTGGAGGAGGGTCTGTCAAGAGCAGAGATAGGGCTGGATGAATGAATAAATCTATGAACTCACAATACGTATAGGGTGTATGCACGGTGGTGGAAGGCTGAGCTCCAGTATACCACTGATCTTGGGTTTCCTGCTGCATCCGTTCTCTTGATTTCAAAAGAGAACTTCTCATGTTGGTGATACAAAATGAGATGATAAATATATGAGGTGTATCTGAACACCCTCTCTTTGGATAAGTGCAGAAATTGCTCATGTATCTTGTTAGAGATATATGTAGCATAGTCATAACAAATGGGGGCCTTACCAGGGGAAAACATTGTCATCATTACTAGCACAGTTTCCTCTATGAACTCCATTGAACTGTACCCTAGCACTGAGATTATCATGTATGCTAGGTCCAGGCCTAGTTGATTTAAATAGCCATCAAAGATGGGAGGATGCAGCACTGTGTCAGATTTTTCGATAAACAACTGATTAAGCTTTAGGATCTCTGCCTCTGTGAGTACCTTGGCTCCTTGATTGATTAGGTCAAGCAGGGATAAAGGAACCAATTTCCTTTGAGTTTTGAATTGGACCATCTCCCTGATGGCCTCAGGGGTGGTGTAAAATACAACTGCACCTTGTGGGTTGAGCACAGCCCTCTGCATAGGGTCATAACAGGCAGCACACAAGTGGATGAGTTCAGGAAACCGGTTGACCTGAAGCATTTTGAAGATTGGGAGGGAGGACTCCCAAATGCCTAGGATATCTGTTCCATCTCTATTCTTAGCCCTGAGCTCATTCAACAAATGAATGTGAAATGTACATCTGGATCGAGCGTCCTCCGAGATTTGGTAATCTAGGTCTGCCAAATCTTGCCAGTCCAGCTCTCTCTGAGGAGCATTCAAGGGAGTAACATTAAGGGCTACTGATGCTGAAGGGGTATCCATGTCTGTTCAAATATTTCTTGAGCTAATGAGTGTGCTAACTGAGAAAAATGAATTTGAGAGAAACACAGACTAGCAGGCTTGCTTTACAGCAGAATAGGATAGTACAAGGCTTTCTGAGAAGGCTTTTTATACAGTTTAACAGACCTCCTTTGGCAATTTTAGGAGCAGGTTAATGGGTTCACGATTGCGCGAACAGAGAAGGGTTTTGATTAGAATTGAAGTGTAAAATGGGTCCGCCAATGTAATTAAACCTCAAATTGTTCAAGGGAGATAGGATATGCTTGGTTTTCTGGTGAAATTTCAGTTTTATGCCGGGTTCAGGTATATCTTACAAGAAATTGTGAAAAAACCAGTTTGCGAGGAGATGAAGGGGCAAATACCTGTTCAATCAGTAGCTTGGGACGAAAGAGTAGTTGGGTTGGCGCTCTGAGCTTCTGCGGATGGTCGAAAGTTGGCTGGTAGACTGCTGGTCGTAGTTTGCATGCAGACAGCACAGAGGTCCTTTTCACAGAAAATAACAAAAAACGCGAAAAACCGTAAAAATATGGCCTTTTTGCTTTATTGGCACATTTTTTGAATGATGTCAGCATGACGTTAGCATGTGGGTCCGGGTTGGATGACGTCAGCAGGACGTCATCGGGTGACGTGGCGGCCTGAGACCGGTCCACGGGAGCGATGAGGTGGCGGCCAGGTGGGCGAATGGGGGACGAGGTGGGCGGTTGTGACAATGACGTGGGCAACATCAGGGTGGGGATGTGGGAAGGACAGGTGTCGCCATATCGGGCCCCCTCCTGCACGGCAAGGAATCTGTCAGAGGGGGCTCCGACGGAGTTTGGCCGCGACACCTGTCCCCGCGTGACGCAAGCGTCTGACAGATATCGGAAGGTATCTGTCGGACGTCAGGGGCCTTCCGAAATTCATAGGAGCGCTTGATCTGCGGGCGCATGATCGGACGGCAATTGGGTAATGAACCTGCACGGCAAATAAACTCCACATTTTTTAAAGGTCGGACGTCGGGCCCCTCCGAAATCGCTGCTGACCGTAGACCTAGCAAAGCCGCGATCAGACGGTCATCGGGTCGATCAATAGCACGGACGATAACAGTGAGTTGGCGGGTTATAAAATCATATTTCTTGGCAGGCGCGCCCGGCGGGACCCTCCACTTTATGGGTGATTTTCAAAGGTTTTGGATGGTTTTATTTATAAAAATCAAAATTGCCCGCCAACATTAGAAAACGGTAGAAACAAAAGAATTTCATGCGAAATTTTTGTACAAAGTATACGAGGGCAAAACTATAGGAAAAGGGGGTTCTGATGAAGTTAAATAAAAAGGCACAAATTGGATCCCGACCTTAGGATAAGGTGGGGAAGGTATATTTTCATGATATTTCCGCCCTTTAATGGTTTAAGGGGGTCAAAAAGGGTTTCTTTAAGGGTTTTTTAGGCAAAAATGGAGACTTGGGTAGGTGGATGGGTTCAGATGGAGAAAAGGGGCTGAACACGGGTTCTTGACCTTAACCAGATGTTAATTCAATTCCCAGGGAGTGGAAATTATGGCTATAGTGCCAAGGAGGGGATATTTATACAATGTGTGGGGTTTATACACCATGGTGTTATAATAATAGGGAAAATGAAGTATAGGGAGTTAAATAATAGAGTTAGCTGTTAATATGGGGGAAAAATACGGATGAGGATCAGTACAACCAAGTTCTCTTGAAAACAACTTAGTGTAAAGAGTAGATCAAAATGAAAAGACTTTTGCACAAGAAATGTGGCTTTTAAAGGCCATAAGAACCATCATAAAGCTTTAAGTTTCTCTTATGTACACAACTTGTGAAGGGGTGTTAGTAATGAGTGATATACAAATGGAAAAAGGAAGTTAGTGATGCTCCACTGTGTTACTTTGCTTGTACATGGTTAGCAAATTTGATCTTGGAAGAAACACCACTTCTGCAACCCCATCTGCCTACCCAACTAGTTTGCCTAACATTTTTTTATTCCTTCTTGGAGGGTGCACTTGGACTTGCAAACCCTTTGTGTGCCTTTTCCTTTGCATTGGCTTTTTTGCTTTCATTTCCTATCTAATACTACCCTTATTCCTTCCAAGGCCCCAGATTAAACAGTTGGGAACCTTAGTTTCTCTACCTAGCTACTGATCTGCCAAGATTAAACAGTTTGGACAGATTTCTTTCTCTATTTCTACAACATAAATTGAAAACATGGCATGATCCAGATTAGACTGTTGGGTCATCCATCAAAACTCTGTAGTATGGAGGCATATACACACCTTGTCTTTTCTTGCAAATATGGAACCTTTGTAGCAGCAAAGTGGAGCATATTTGGCAGTTGTATTTGCCAATCATGAAATATGAAACCTATTGGTATAGGTATCCAACAATATGCACAAAACTACATGTGCACAACATCACAGATGCAACATGTTTAACATATACAATATGTGCACAATAGTAATACCACACATCCAAAACCACATTTTTTCTACTAAGAAAACATGCTTCTAGTGTCTCTCTCTCATCGATGCTTATCCCAGCATACTACATACCACATTTCTTTCATCTCGCTGTATCCCCTTGTATAACCTTCCCATAACATAGACATAATATAATCACATAATATCAACTCATAAACACATGATACTGACCTCATATATTTATCATGACTACTCTTCCACTTGGTTCCTCATAAACTAGGAACCTCTTCATGTCATCCAACATTGTAAGTAATCCTTCATCCACAAGAATGATTCCTAACGACCATATGAGACAACAACATACATACATATATATACATATAAATATTAGCATTATTAATCATGATCGATAATCACCCGATTAGACATGACATACATACACACATACATACATACATACATGTATACATGTATACACATATAGACATCAGCATAATCATGATCAACACATAAATACTAGATATCATAAGGTCGAGGATATAAGAACTTCATTTTATGCATGAAACACATGCACAACATCAAGAACAATAGTTCCCAACATATCCAAGGCATATCAAACCTTAAATCCATTTACATTACCCTTTCTATTACCTTTCTCATGATTTTCTCATTATTGTCTGTTTACCTCAATGGACCAAACCAATCCAACTAGCTATCATATTCTTGCCTTCAACTTCCCTTATAGATCCACTGAGATTTATCCAAGTATTACATCACTTATTGGTTTTCATTCAGCTCCTCTCAAGCTCCATTAACTTCCTTCTTTCCCAACAAATTACCAAGACTATCAAAACAATAATGGCAAGACCAAGAAGCAAATAAGAGAAAACCATGAAAACCAATACAAATATGACACCACAAACAAAGTAGTATGATCATGAACTAGACATAATAAAACTATATATGAAGAAAAAACAAATTGTAAAGACCATAAACATAAAACTACCAAAAAACACCATGACTAAATCCCCATGGGTTTCCATTGCTTCCAAGGGAAAGCTCAACTTGAGCCTTCTTCAATTTTTCATGACAATCTCTTTTCCATGAAATCCCTTTCATCATAATTCCATCAACACATAACTGTTAGTAGATAAATAAACATAACAATACATTGGTTACCTTACCTTTTTGTGCCAAGCATACTATCTTGAAACTGAACACATCCATGCCATCTCTCAAGGAACTCCAATTCCTTGATGAATCCATCCATAATTGGAAACTAGTTGATATACCTATCTAATAAATGTTTATGACTATAGCACATATCCACATAATGTCAAAGAAAATCAATGCAAAGAAGACGTCCTGTATGAAAATCACTCTTTAGTTTGGAATTAGGGTTTCCAAACATAGCCAAAGGTATTCTTGCCCAATTTCTTCCTTTTTATAGTTTTACCTTATTGCAATCAAGGCCTACTATGTATTGTCACATCACCCAATTGTTAGTTATAAACACATCAACTATTACCCTATCATGCTAAACCAAGAATGTTTCTTACAACTCGTCACACATGTCAACCACATGTTCGAAATATCAATACAATCATATCTACCTATTTTAAATCAGCCTTTACCAAGACTAACAATCATGTCATAATCCATAATCAACTCATAGTCATTATACATAATTCTACAACCATCACCTACTACACTAAAGTACATATCAATTGTCTCAACTCTTATGTATTAGTACAATCATCTTAAAACAATATCGTTGGAACACATATTTATGTTATGCAATTAATAAAACATTCAACCATGTTTCAAACATACCATGTTAATTAAAACAACTAAATGGTATAATAAACACCAAATAGACATCATAATCAAACAATCAAGCACAAAGTAGACGACATAAGCAAGTTCATACCTTAATGTATCTTAGGGGAGGTGATATTGTCTACATAGTCAATCTAGATTAGCACAATATAACTTCACAAAATATCAACTCTAACATAGATAAAGTCATGATATTCATAACAATAACTAACTAACTAACTAACATTCCCACATCATAAACTCATAAACAAGTATCATTCATACATAATAATGACATATGCACCACCAGTCTAGATTAGTATGACATAGTATCGCAACTCATACTTGAATTTCATAACCCTAACCATTTTCATAGACCAATAGAAATTAGTATGGTACAGATAACATCAATATCTCAATGTAATAACCCTAATCATCAAGTTAATAGCATATAACAACTACAAGTTAACCTATAACATACTTATCAACAACATATAACATAATCATCATGTCAATTGTCATATAACAAGAACAAGTTAACCTATATCATAGTCATCGAAAACATATAACATAATCTTCAAGTTATCTAACCTAAAAAATAATAGAAATGCATACCAACACATGTTACTATCATTCATGACTATATGACACATGTGCATATAACTACACTAATCAACTAACATCTATCATGAATGAAATCATAACATAAATAGAATGAAAAGTATACACATAACCATAATTCCTATAACAATCCTTAACCTACATACTTGCATGCCCAACATACAAACTTGTATGAAAACATGCCCTTGAGTCGAGGTCCAATGTTGCAAATTCAGTTAGATGGTTTACATCTCCAGCTTTATCTCAATCAACACATTAGCACCATAGCTTACCAATATCATCATGCTAACTTGATTTCATTCAATGAACTCACAATGCGTGTATGACCTACCATGCATGCATAACCATAACAATGAAAATGCATGTCTAACAACATATAGACACTAACATGCATACAAATACATGCAACCATACACTCATGACAACACGTTCCACAACAACACCATCATTATTCACATGGCGACATCACTACAACCATGATCAATACCATGCAAATAAAATAATCAAATGGACTACAAACATAAGCAACATATATGCAACGAACATCAATGCATGACCAACACACCACCCATCTAGTCTGATGGGTGATATGATTCAACCTCCTAGGTGACCTTAAGCAAGTGGAATCGACATAAACACGTAAAACATAACCTCCACATTAGTAAAAACACTCCCGAGAGAGATCCCAACCACTCAGGTATCATGCGCCTGGGTCCCAATGACCTTTTAAGCTATTAAACCTTTGGAGACTCCCACACTATCGTCATGCAAGCCTCCAGAGATCTATAGGAGCTCCCACAAGTTTGCATGCCAGGATCTATGGACTAGTTCCATCATATCTATGTCAGAGTGCGCAAGATTTAAGGATCTTTTGAAGCCCAAAATTCCAGCCATTACCCAAAACTTGTTGTAACTTCTGAAATCCATTAAACACATGATGACAATACTAATAAACCAAAAACTATCTCTAGCACTAGGCCTAACTATCCCCAACTCGGAATGTCATTCTATCAAACACTTGGCATCAATGCAATCTACATGTCTAGGATACAAAACAAAGCATCAATGCCTGAAAAATCTTATGAGACATGAAAAGAAGGATCAACACCTTCTCCCTTGAAATATTATGACATAAATTAGGTCTTGCATCCATAATTTTAAAAATTACAAGTAAGTACATGAAATAACCATCATATTAACCATTCAATTTAACATGCTTATAACCAGCCTAAAATAATGAAAATAAAAGTTAGATAACAACCATTAAATACACATATAAATAAGTACAAAAGAAAGAGAACTTAGTGTTTATTAAAGATATGTGAATCCAACTAGATTCAAGACTTCCATGTACCACCTGACCATAGACATGGCTGAAACAAATCCTTCTTTCAACCAGTCACCCCAATGCTATATTCCAGGCATGAATGTGGGATCTCATAAAACACATCAATCAAAACCATCTAGGGTTTCTAGAGGTGAAACCACCTCACCCATAAAACAATGATTCAACCTCATGATCAGGCATTGCAAAACATCATCACATTGGTCTCTACCCAAGCCTTCTAGGGCTCTATAGTGTTTGTTACAATTGAGGCCTATGGACTAGTAACTCAACCCACAACCTATACCGGGCTCTAGAGAGCTTTTCCAACCAAGGTTGTGAGACTAGTAACTTAATCCATGAAGGGCTTGAGAGTGTTTATCCAACCAAGGCTCTAGGACTAGTAACTCAGCCCAAGTTGTTACAATGCTCTAGAGAGAAATTGTCTAGCCAAGATTCCAGGAACTAGTAACTCAACCCAAGCTAAAGGAAACATGAGAACCAACCAAAAAAAAAAAAAAAAAAAAACTCACAACACCATACTTATCTAGGTAATGGTAAGGCTAAGAAAATCCACTATTAATCCAGTCTATCCCTCATGTCAATAGGATACCATGACCTACATGGATATGCCATGCATTCCAAAATTAGTGATGAAAACATATATGCAACTGGGTACCTGCAAGTAAAACCTGTTGTAGTTGTCGATCTTAATGTCCTTTTGTGCTTGTCTGCTCTTCCTTTCCCTTATTTCTCCAAAACGTTGAGCAATCAACACTCCTCCAAGAGTGCTCTAATAAACTCTAAGTTTCCAAGAGTACGAGAGATAGAGAATAGAGGATAGATCCCCCAAAACCGAACTGACCAATTTTGCCCACTAATTCTCAAAAGCTTTTTATTAATGAGGCCTCTCTTTTCTACAATTTCAATTATTTTCCTTAATTTTCCTCTTCACATGAAACACGTGACCTTTCACCTTCATTTTCTCCTAATTTCCATTATTTTCATAAATGAATTCTAATAAAATCCCCATGCCTTTCCAAAGCCTTAACCATATCCTTTACAAATTTTCTTTAGTCATAATAACTGAAATGAACACCCACTAGGATGGTTTTCCCTAACTTTAACTTGGAATTCATGTCCCATGACCATGGTCTTATATACTTTACATGATTTTTTACCCAGGGTTGTTACAGTTGCACTCTTAACCTTTATTCTTAATCATCTTCTATGTCACGATGGTCTCCTAGAGATTATCGCATCCCTCAAAAGTACGAATGGAAGACTTAAGTGAAACTTTCACAGTGTGACATAAAATCGTCAATCAGTTACAAAGAATTTTTCATCTCCTATAATTTTTCAACTATGCTAAATTACAAAATACTAAGCTCCATAGACATTTTTACTAAACCCTGATGGCATGACGATGTTTTATCCATGCCATTTTGTCCTAGCAATATGTCATCTCACATCATAACATTTCCATGTTTCACCTTGCAAACACTGCCATGTCTCAGCCTGTAAATAGCCACTTTGATACCTGAAAAATGCTAAATCATCATGCCATGTTTCCCCTCTCACATCATTCCCGATGTCACCATCTACATTATCACCTACTACTTTTCATGTATCCTTTTTTCATTAGGCCATCTCAACATGTGTGTCATGTGTCATGTGTATGGAGGAGGGTCCTAGAGATTGTTTGCTAGCATTTTCTAGTGTTATTTAAAAATGGTTAGGGCATGAGATTTATGTTAGATGTTGTGGTTGTGAAATGTTTCTGTATATTAGACTTTGTCTCCCACAGTGCATCATTCATTAACTTCTCATAACCTTTCAATATCAAATTTATATGGTGCAACAACAAATCATATGTCTTTTTTTGGTTTCATCCTATGGAGTCTGTCAACCACACCTTCATAGCATTGTGCCTCCACATGAATATTTGTCAATCTTTCAACTTAGAAATGTCATAACATAATACAAATTTGACCATAACATTTTAGATATTTTCTCATTCATGGTAGATATGAACCATCGGTCTGTGTCTCTTGAACCTAAAGGTTTTGAAATTAAAGTTCTATGGCGCGTTTTGAATTTTTACATTAACTAATGGGAAAATTCTTGTTTTCATCTTTTCTTACTCTTTGTGGCACCACAAGGATTTTCAACTCTAGTAGACATCAAAGTTCCATAACTTGTTATCAATATGGAGTTTTCCAAGCTACCATATATCGTTGGAAATTTATTTTTCATGAATATGTGCTAATGAAATTTGAATAAGCAGCCAACATGATCTTTTATAGACAAAATGCCTTCCCAGATAGATGGTAAAACAAATAAAACACCAATTTCCCATGTTTCTTTAGCATATTTCATATCGTGTAGATTATCATATATAAAACATACTCACTGAGCATTATGATACATCATGTTTTTTGGGGTAAGGTTTGAACCATATCCTTCAAAAATTAAATTACAAATGGAAAATCCATAATCTAAAATTTATGATTTCACTTTTTTATCCCATACCTTAATTTTTTCAATAGTGAGAAGGGAGACTCCTTAACAATATATCTTAAAAGAAAATATGAATATTTCATGGATATTCTTTCTAGTAGGTAAGCTATGAGTGGAAGCCCCTCTTTTAACACCAATTTTTGGAAACCTGACAATAATAATAGGGGTTGGTGAATTAGTATTATGTGGATGGATCAAATTAGAAACACATTAAAATAATAGATATAAATATATATAAACAAGAACTATGAGTAGCATATGAATTAGCATATACATGAGAGAATCAACTCAAAAAAGAAACCATCTGCACTGAACACATGAATACATAGAATGTAACATGGAAACCTTTGCAAGAGAAAAGCCACCATATACTTTGCTATGCTCCACTCTTCTTCTTATTAATCAAATATTCTTTTACATAATCACTAAACACCACTAGTTTGTAAGCCACAACTTCATATCATGTGATAATTCATTCACTCCATGCCACTACCTAATGGAAGACACCACTTCCTGAACTTTGCGAGCCACCTCTCCCTCAACTATGGAGGCCACTACCTATTGGAGCAACTACCTACATGATGTAGAAATTAATATGTAGATTAAAAAATGCTCGTGAAATTTATTAAATCACAAGAATTGAAGCTACTCTACTGATACACAAAAGTAAATTCATGATTGAGAACACAAATCATTAACATGCATGAGGATTCAGTAAATATACAAAGATATTTATCTAGGGGAAAGAAACTATTCAAAACCCCTTACTATATTTATTGCATTAATCAAAGAATCTCAATGAATACAATATGCTCTGCTCAAGCTTGAGCTCAACTTGCACCTATATCTCCTATCCTTTTCCTAAATGATTAACCTTGCCCAATACTTAGATAAAATTTTGGGCCTCCAAACCCATATTTCCTTACATTATTCCTTGAGGAATTATCTCTTGTTATTCAACAAAGTCCTCGATATGGATTGCACAATTCATGTAGGTCATTCTCTTACTGCATTCATGACTATACAACTTGTAATAGTTTACAACTGATAATACGCTACCCTTTAGGTCCAATATGAAATGGGTAACTCAAATTCTCTACACAAAGTTATTTTTGGTTAATTGATTAATTAACTAAATGAACACACAGTGTGAAATAAGTTACAAACCCACAACTTGACCTCGACTAGTTCTTCTGAGAGAGAACTATTTACATTGACAATAACTCAAATTAACTGAAATAGATTGCTACAAAATAGAAACCAATCATGTAGAACTAAACTCAAACTTATTCAACTTGAATTTACTAAGTTAAATGAGTGAAAGATCCATGTCACCTAAGTTAACATCCTCCAAGTATTTTTCTCTAATTGAAATTCAAATTTTAATCTAGTCTGACCAAGGAAAAGTAAAAGAACTAATTTCTTGCTGCATTTTCAACACTCCCACTCAACAAGAGAGGGATTATCATATACCCCAATCATGCTTCTATGGAACCCATATTTTCCTCTTGACGAGTCCTTTGTCTAAATATCTACATCTTGTTCCTCTGCTAGAATGTACTGCAACAACATAATGCACCTTTACACACAATCTTGTATATGGTGATAACATATGTCTATATGCCTGGAAAGAGCAATAAATATTGGATTCTTAGAGAGTTTGATAGAAATCATATTGTCATAGTAAATCACCGTAGGATCCATCTTCTAACCAAATAACCCAAGAAGAATATTTCTCACCCATATAGCCTCACATGTTGCTTGACTTGTAACCATGTACTCTACTTCTATTGAGATGAGTGCCACAAATATCTCCTTCTTGTTGTACTAAGAAATTGTTGTTGACCCAACACAGAAAATTCCTACTGAAGTGCTCTTCCTATATAATGGACTCCCTACCCAATTGGTATCTGTGAAGCCTTGCAAATTCACTATCTCTATTCATCTATATGAAATACCAATTGAGTAGTTCCTTTGAGGTATCTCAAAAAATTATTTACTACTTTCCAATACAATTTGGTTGGCATAACCATGGCTTCTTTGAGTTGGTTAACTGCATAACATGTATGGTTGTGTGTTCACCAAATATATGATTGAACCCACAAGAAACATGTAAATGGTAGCCTTCACTTCCTCACCTTAGGTGACATCCTATTTCCTCTAGTTACCTACTAAAGGAGTGTACATGGGTTTTCTACTCTCCATGAACAAATTGTTGAGGATCTCATTGGAATACTTTCCATGAGAGACAAACACTTCCCCATCTCCTTTCCATATTTCCAAACCATGGAATCAGTGCATGAGGCCCATGTCTTTCATCTTGAACTCTCTTGCAAGATCCACCTTGTAATATATGATCAACTTCTCATCACCATTAAGGATCAATTCATCAACATATAACAAAATAATAAATAATTTACCTTCTACCACAATGTGATAAAGTTTTCCATTTGCTTCACTTTTGGTGAAGCACAAACTGGTGAGGTAATTTTCCATCTTAGTCTACTAAGCACAAGGTGCTTGTTTAAGTCCATACAATGCTCCCTTCACTCTGCACACATGTGTTTCTATGTTGAAATTCTCAAACCCCTTTGGCTACTCAATATACACCTCTTTTTCAATAATTCCATTGAGAAACATTGTCTTCACCTCCATCTGGTGGATATTCCACCCCATCTATGCTGATAGTTCTAGAATTGATTTGATGGCTAAGTATTGTTCTATTGGATTAAAGGCCTCCTCTTTTTCATCTCCATCCACCTAAGACACCCCCCTTGGCAACAAATTTGGCCTTGTGTCTCTCTGTGCTTCAGTCGGGTGCATGTTTTACCTCGTAAAACCATCTTCAACCAATCATAGTGTTGGATACCTATACCAATAGGTTTCATATTTCATGATTGGAAAATTCAAATGCCAAATATGCTCTGCTTTGCTGATACAAAGATCCAATATTTCCAAGAGAAGACAAGGTGTGTACATAGCTTCATGTTTACTAAATTTTGATGGATGGTCCAACAGTCTAATTTGGATCATGCCATGTT
>APFE030894153.1:1467-52553 GCA_000404065.3 Pinus taeda | reverse complement strand
TGGCTCCATCAATAGTCATATTACCCTCCTTGTCAAGCCTCATACCTCTGCTCTTCATGTCAAACTTCAAAAAAGAGAGAGAAAGTCACTTAAAAACATGTTTATCTCTGGGTACGCAGGTTCTCTCTACCTTGCCTGCGTGTACGCACTCCAAACACACTGTACCTGCGTACTTGTACGCTCTGTAAGTCAAAGGTTGGGTGCATACCCCTGTAAAGGTCAAAAGGCGCGAGTTTCATCTTTAAAAAGTTACTTGTGGTCACTTCTAGAGCCTTCTAGAAGAGTGTTCGACGTGTATTGAGCGCCTCCAGATGGTTCATGCACCCCTATGATAGAGGAACTTATCCCATCAAGAGAGGAGCTACCCCATCCAAAAGAGGGAGTATCCCATTGATGTTGGAACTGAATAACCTCCTCTAGAATACTATAAATACAGGCATTGGCCCAAAGGAGGGGAGGTTGAAAGCTGAACATTCTAAAGGGTAAATGCTGCTGGAATTAGGACTTCCATTGTTGACTTGTGAGGAGAGATCACTATCCTTCCTTGTTGCCATATTGGGAGTGGGTGAGCTTGTCAAAGTAGAGGAAATCTCTTGTTGGACCCTGGGAGGAGCTTGCACAACACCAAGGCTCAGGTTGTAATGGTTCCTTTTTTGTTTCCTTAATACAAATAAGTCCATTCTTCTCAATGATTTGTTGTTAATGAATTATTTCATGTACTTCTTGGTCTATGTGATGAATATGCTTTGTTTTATGATGAATATTCAGGTGTTATGTAATCGTTTGCTTTGATAGTGTATGCAGGTCTTAAAGTGAAGGAGGAGCTCATCTGGATCAGCAAGGTTGGACTGCTACAACAAGCGTTGGAACTAAGGTAAGATCGGAAAACACTTGGTTTCTCATAGAATAATGTATGTTTAGAGAAGGATTGCTCTTGTTTGGTTTGTTTGTCACTAGAGAGTCTTAGACTCCTAGGGAGGTTAGGTTTGTCCGCAAAAATAACTCTTTCCGCATGACACTAGATATAGGAAGCAATTCATTTCCTTGGCTATCTTACAATGAAAAAAATGATGGGTACTACCTGAATCAATCAACACTAATACATTTTTATTCTTGATATATCCTTCTATCTTAAGAGTTTGAGTGGTAATTATTGCCAATGCATTACAAGATATGGTCAAATTCATTTCTTCTTTCTCTGGGGTTGGTTCTTGGTGTATATCCTCCTCTTTTGATGTTTCTTGTTCAATTTCTTCATCCCACAATCTATGTAAAACAATTTCTTCTGAGCGCACTTATGACCTTTAGTGTATTTTCTATCACAACTATAACAAATCCCTTTTTTCCCTTTTTCCTCCAATTTTTGTGGTGTCAACCTTGTAGCTTGTGGAAGCCTAGGAGCATCAAAACGTCCATATTGATAGTTGCTAGTGGTAGACTTCCTTATTGCCATAATTTCATTTTCGACTTTTCTTTCCACCTTGAATGCCTTATCCAATTAATCAGGTTCCCAAGGGAGAACCTCATGTTGGATGTTATCATTTAAAGTCCCTATGAACACATCAATCCTATGCTCCTATGGAATATCAATTACCCTTATATTCAATTTTTGGAAGTCCTCAACGTGCTCCACCATTGAACCCTTTTATTTGAGATTTATCAATTGGCTAAAGAAGGTATTTATCTTTGTATCATTATAATGTGTTATTATTTCCTTTGTAAAAATTGACCAAGTGATAAGCGGTTTGCGAGAACAAATCCATTGATACCATACAAACTAATTGGCTTATAAATATAAATATGCAATGCATACCTTTGGTGTGAGTTGCACATCATGTAGATCAAAATATTGCTCCATTTGTAGTATCCATGTTACTGGATCCTTGCTGTCAAACTTCCTCATATCAATATTTGGAATGTGGTTGGTCTTCAACCCAAAGTCAGAGTCTCTAAATTCCTGATTAACATTCTTTTTATTCTTATCATGAGTTTCATGGAATACCTTGTCACCATTAAGAAGCATTTCTTATAGCAACTTTGCCAAACCTTCCAATTCTTCTTTTAAACCATCCTTCAAACCTTCCATGTACATTTTTATTTTCTATTCTAAGCCATCCATGTTCCCTTTTAAACCATCCATCTTAACATTCATCATCACTTCCAATTAATTTTTGGTTACTCTTTGTGATAGTGAAATTTTTTGTACTTGATCTCATAATTTTGATATATCATGTTGCATTTATTTCTCTTCTTCATGTGTCATATTAGATATTTTTGGTTGCTTACTAGGTGATCCATTTTTTTGTTGCAAAGCATATTGGAAATAATGATATATATTCTTCCCTATGCCCTTTGAATCACTTCAAACTGTTTTTTCAAATAAAAGCTATGCAAATTTAAAAAATACACACCTTTTCACTTGTTTTTGGGAGCTTGATAATGAAATGTTGTATATTTGTAATTTCAACTCTCCAAGGTTATAAATTCGGCCTTGTGGTAGCACACTGAGTCTTCTTTCCAACGCCACAAGTCAGACCATTATTGAATTCTTCAATATAAATTTATGCCAAATCACCCACAATGGCCTGATTATGGATTGATTCAGTAGAGCGAAATTGTACGGGATTCCACGTGTCACTGTTTCAACCTGCAGCCCTAAAATTATACACGAAAAACTACAGTTCGTGCAATTTTTGTCACTTTTTACGAAATTCAAATCTAATGCTTAGAGAGAAAGTTATGATGATTTTCCCCAGGTCACCTTTTTGAGATTGAATTCTGGAGTCTACAAAAACCCTAACTTCTTCGGACCATATCTCAGAAAATATAGCGAACCAATTTCTGAAATTTTTACACAATGTTCACCAAGATTTTAGCTCTACGTGGTAGAAATTTCAGCTTCTGAATCCTTGTATAAAAAATTTATAGCGAAAATTCCAAGATGACCTGTTTGAAGTGGAGAAACCATAGAATCCAAAGCTATGTTACCAAATGTTATGCAACCAGCTCACAAAACAGAAGAAAATATAGATCAATGACTTAAAAATTATCCTCTTTGAGGGGGAAACCTCCTTTACATTACATAAATCAACAATTCTTGGATGATATAAATGATAAGACCTCCTTGGTATATATAGGAGTCTAAGGGGTCATAATATAATCAGAGCATACATAACAAGAATAATGGAATGCCACACCAATAAGAATAGTGGGTTTCTATACATATATATGATTTTATTAAAGGTAGTTAATTATTAAGATATTGATTTATTTTTTTAATTATTTAGGTTGATAATGTTTTTTGAGCTTGGAGTAAGTCTTAAAATTATTTTTTATTGAATAAAAGTTTGTCTTCCCGGAAACAAGTTAATGGCCCAAGACTTAAGGTTTGCTAATGAAAATCTACCCACTTATGAACACTAACTGATTATTTCTTGTATTATAATTTTCCTTGAATAATATTGATGAATCAACCTATATTCTAATAAAAATCTACACACTTTTTAACACTAACAAATTATTTCTTGTATTATAATTTTCTTTGAATAATAATGATGAATCAACCTATATTCAATACTAATCCATAATAATTATATTTACTAACAATTAAATTATAATAACTACTTTTTAAAAAATTCTTGTTCCTTTAAAAAATACAAAAACTTATAATAATAATAATTATTTATTTATAATTAAAATAAATAAATAACACAAACAACAACACAATACACTTCAAATTCACACTGCACTAGAAACATTACACAAGATTTAAGTTAGTAAGATGGTTATTTGTTGGTCATGCATCACCAAGATACTTATAAAGAATTTTAAATTTGATATTTCTAATTTGGGATTTTTTTTTTTCCTTATATGATTAATTTTATGTAAATTAATTTAGTAACTATATAATTTTAAATTTTTAAAGCAACTTAATATTTAAAAATTAATAATTTAAATTTCTAATTATATTACATTTCAAGAATTTATGAGTAATAATATTATAATATTAAATTAATTTCTATTATACCAATTTCAAATCTTTCTGAGTTATAAATATTTCATATTAGATAGTAACTACTATTCACTAAAAGTACAGTTTTAAAAAAAAGTTAAATTTTTCATTCAATATTTCTTTAATTTTTAAGAAATAAATTTTATTCATCATCTATTATTTTAAATTATTCCAACCAAAACCCTCTTTATTTGGCTAAAACTATTTTCAATAAAATCATATATCCTTTTAAATAACACGTACATTTAAATTTGTATTAATAAATAATTTACTTTAATTATAATTTAATATCCACTTTTAATTTTTTTTTTATAATCTAATCTAATCTTATTATAACATATTATTATTATAATTATAAAATTTAGTTTTCTCTCACTAAAGGACCTTGGTTCAGTCCTCGCCCAGAGATTATAATTAAAAAAAACGAGCACATTCAAGAATTTAACTAAAAATTTAAGAAGAATTTATATAATTGAATTATTCTCAAAATGATTCTCTTCACGTGGCTGGTCTTCTGGAACAGGAATCTTACATGGGAGGTCCTTCAAAGGAAAGGTTGGCAGGGCCCGGGCAGATGCGCCATGTGTCAGAATGCGGCCGAGTCTAATTTACATATGATCTTCCAATGTGCCTCATCTCTACATATTTGGTATGAACTTTCTTTGTCTTTTGGTTTTCCTTACCGAGTTTTCTCCTCTGTACAAGATGGTTTCAAATGGTGGAGTGAGCAGAATTCATCTTGGCGTACCTTGTTTGTTCTTGTCAGCTGGTTCTTGTGGAAATGGAGGAATGAACATATCTTCCAAGACTCAAGGATGCCTCTGAACTCATTTTTGTTTCGCATTCTGGCCAATCATGACCTCTATGGCTGATTTGGTCCTTAGTTCATTGACATGTGTCTCCTACCAGATGTATTGTCGATATGTTTAGTTTTTTGAGGCTGTCAAAATCTTCTCTAAAACATTCCAGTTTGATATGGAAAATGTGTTATGATCAGAAAGAAAAATCTGTAGGTATTGAACTGTTTGGCATTATATTTTTGGACATCAGGGTACTTGGGCTTACCTGACTTTTCCAGCATCAGGAATCTGATAGTATCTATCTATGTAATTCAGATCTTTATATTGTCTTAATATAAGCTATGATGGCTTTTTCTCTCTGAAAAAAAAGTTAAATTAATTTAATTTAATTTAAAATTATAAAATTCAATTCTCTTGGGAATGAATTTATATAATTGAATTTAATCTTAATATAAGTTCAATTATTTTTTTGTAAGCTAACATGGTACCATTCATATTAATTCGAATTAAAGCTTGTACAGACATACAGTGGCCTCAACCCGCCCTGAAGGGAAACCTATCCTCTGGAGGCTTCCCTTTCCCCATTCCGCTTCTCCTCATCTGCATTTGGGTGCCATATTCTGGGCTATGCGCCTCCTCCATGCCCACCTGTTTCTGCTCCATTTCTTCCCGGTAGTCAACGGTAATTCCTTCCTTCCCCTTAGCGCTTCCTCCCCTGCTCATAACAGTCCCTTCTTTCCTCATTTTCCTCTCCGCTACCCTCCACTTAGTTTTTTTAGGGACGAGAGGTCGACCCCTCTGCTGTCTCCTCTTTGCTTTATATTTTCTTCTGGTTTCCAGATCCTTTCGCTTGTTCTCGTTCTCACCACAGTCATTCACTGCATTCCTATCCTTATACCTCCTCCCGACTCCAATTCCTTTCTCTCGTCGCCCTTCCCTGTGCTGCTGCACCGCCTCCCTCTATCGCCTGCATGTGCCATAATCACCCACTCCTCCTCGGCTTACCGTTGTGCCCGCTGACCCTTGTCCCATCATTGGAGCACCGTCTCTTGCACCACCTCTGGCCTTCATAGTTCCCTCTCCATTGCACTTTACAATGATGCTCGGTCTGTCAACCGTCCTGTCCACCTGCAATAATCTCCGAGTGTGAGGTGGCTTATCATAGCCCCTCCCTGTCATTACTCTAATCACGCTCTTCGCCACCATTTTCACTCCAATCGGGGAATAAGTTAAATTATTTTAATTTAATTTAAAATTATAAAATTCAGTTCTCTGAGACACGTCCCAGGTTAGACATTAATATTATTATATATATTTAAAATTATTTTAATAAGATCATATATATTTTTTAATAACACTTAAATTAAACTAAAAAAAAAAATAAAAAAAATTATTTATTGAATTTAATCTTATTGTAAGTTAATTTAATGTAACTTACGAAGAATTTATCTACTTGTAAGTTAAATTAGTAAATTATAAAATTGAGTTCTCTCAAAGTCTAAGAAAAAATTATTCTACTTCAATTTAATCTAGGAAGTGAATTTATTAAAAGTTAAATTCAAAATCAAAGGTCCTCGATTAAAAGACATAAATTTTGAACCAAAAATTAGACCCCCACGCTCATGAAAAAAATTTAAACGTCCACGCATGATAGGTGAACCTAATAAGATAAGATAAGTCATCGTTTGAACCCGACGTGAATCGAACACGCAACCTTCTGATCTGGAGTCAGACGCGCTACCATTGCGCCACGGATCCACATAAGTATCGGTTGTCGTCCATAAAATTTCAATTTTATCCAAATCTTGAACAATATGTACAATCGTGTTGTAAGTGACCGTGGATAGAACACGCGACCATTAGAGTTTGAGTGTAGCGGAGCAGTTAGGTAACGAACTCCGTAGGTATCCCATGGATAGTGAACGTTTTAGTGACTTACTTAAATTTTCAATTTCTTTGAACTCCGTCTATCAAATAGAAGTTCACATGTTTCTTTGTTTTTTAATCCGTGTTTCTTTTGTTTTTTTATCCATGTTTTTTCTGTTTTTTTGGAGAGCCTATGTTAGGGTAGTCGTTTATTACGCAGTTGTCTATAATGAGATTTTTTGGAAGCTTTTTCGGTGGGTTTTTCCGGTCAAAATCCGGCAGCAATTTATTCAAATCGCAAGTTTGATAGTTAGTTTCTGCACAATCAAAGCGTCTTAGGGGTTTTTCAGGGTGCCGAATCCAAATATGCAGTTAAAAAACCATTTTAACTGCAACAAATCAAGATTTAACCTCAATTTCTTGACCCGGAATCTCCAAAAAGTCACATTATAGACAACTCCGTTTAGTACACGTTATCAAGTTTCATACTTATTTTCTTAACCAATTTGATGTTGGCAAAAACACAACTTTTGTTATGCGCTTGCTGCTTCTGCTTTTTTTTTTTTTTTTTTTTATCTTTTTCTTTTTTTAAAGAAGGCAGAGCAGGGCAGTGTTACTATTATATAAGTTTATTATATATGTTTGATATTTGTTGTTTTTTAGATTAAAGTTGTTTTTGGTAAAAACAAAACTTCTAACTTTATGTCTTACTTTTCAAACAATTTCTTAACAAACTAATTGTTATGCTTAGAAATGTTTATATGCACTCATAAATATACGTTTTGTTTTCACACTTAATTAATAAGTCTTATTTTAATTTACTTATAGTTCTTTTTAGATTTATGAGTATAGAATTATTTTTTCTTTCCAATAATAATTATTTGAATCTAGATAATATATTAGATTATGTTATTATATTTTAATATAGATTTTATTGATACCAATATTTTAATATTTTAATGTAAATCTTATTAATACCCTATTTTGATATAAATCTTATTAAACCGTATTTTAAGTATATGAATTTTTAGTTAGAATAAAAGTATGATTTAATAAACTAATGTATTAATGTATTAGTTTCTATTAATAAATTTTATTCTTATCTAATTCACGAGATCGTGTTATTAGAAGATATAAGTAATATTAATTAGGAATATGATATTAGTACTTTTTGTTATTAATATTACTAGGCAACAAAGGGTTAAATCCAAAGAAGGGAGGGGGAAAATGAATGAATCTCAGCCAAATGGGTGAATAAGGGGACAAGTTAATAAATTTGTACCCGGGAGAAGTATGAGAGGGTGATAGCGGAATTGAGAAGAAGAGCGAAAAATGTGATAAAACATTCATGGGAGGGATTGGGTGGAGGGGTATGGAGAGGAGAAGAGGGGTTGATAAAGAGTGGTAAGTATGATGAGAAAGGGAACAACAAATTTATTCCTTGGTATTGCGAGAGAAAAGGGAAATCCAATTTATGATAATTTCTAAACCTCCATCCCTATTGAGGTTGTGAGGGTGTTTGATGATTTCAAGGGCTTCTCGAACTTTACATTTAAAATGATGTCTTTCATTGGAAATGACCCTAGTGTCTTCAAGGCAGATGTGGTGGCTAGTCTTACCTGCATGCACTACTAAAGTTGAAGATCGAGTTCTTTCATTTCAGATATTAGCGCCATGCTCTTTAAGCCTAATCTTGAAATATCTACATGTTTCCCCAATGTAGTATTCTTCACAAGAACAATTGATCATGTAAACACCTTTTTGCTGGAGGTAATCCGAGTTATCCTTAATAGATTTCATCCTTTTAATAGTTGTCATGGGCTTGAATGAAGTTTTGATATCTTTCTTTCTTAGAACTTTGGCCAGCTTGTAAGTGGCTCCATGTATATATGGAAGGTATGCATTAACAGTTAGGGGATTTTCAGATTTATCCTTTCTGTTTCTGGATATGATTTTATGGATGGATTTGATAATGTCTTTATTTTTATACCCTAGGTTTGTAAATACTTTTCTTAAGTATGAAATATCCTCTTCGGTGTGAATCTGATCAGATATTCTGCAAGCTATAGTAAAAAGGGTTTGAAGAACACCCATATTTTGAGCTGGGTGGTGGTGTGAATCTGCATGAAGGTAATTGTCGGTATGTGCCTTCTTTCTGAACACCTTATGCCCTAGATATCCATCTCTGTTTCTTATGATCATGATATCAAAGAATGGAATGCAATAATTCTCTTTGACCTCCATTGTAAACTTGATTCATCAAATATGCTATTGAGGTGGTTCAAGAAATTATTAAGCTCATCATCCCCATGAGGCCAATTGACACTGGTGTCATCCATGAACCTGATCCAAAACTTAGGTTTTAATGGGCAGGTTTCAAGAGCTTTCTTTTCAAATTTTTCCATTAAGAGATTAGTTACGACTGGAGATAGTGGTGATCCCATAGAAACCCTCGACGTTTTCTCAAAGATTTCATCTTGGAAGGTGAAGAAAGTAGAACAGAGGCATATTTCAGCTTGCTTTGCAGTTTGGGGCTCTGGTACTTCTTTAACCACTTGGACTACTTCATCTAAGGGAATCTTGGTGAAGAGATGGACAACATCAACAATAACAAATTTGTCACCCTGATCCAGCTTAGCTTGTTTTGTTGTGCATGCAGAATCACATGCTATAAATATTTACCATCATTACCAAGGTTGAAGGGAGTTTACCAAGAGGACAATGGAGCAAGTCAATCACCAAAGCAGTTATGTTATATAGCTCCAAGAAGACCACGGTAGCCTAGTCAACCTAATATGATGCAAGAACATAATTCAAAAATTCAAGCTTGTGCACATCCATCTCGAAGTAATTGGAACACACTTTTTCCTTGTCAACCTTGGCCATTTCAACCCCAAAAGCAATCTTGGCAACACGGTTGGCAAGGAACTTATGGGAGCAATCCACAATATCCTCAATATTTTCCTCAATATCCTCTATACGAACTCCATGTTATCCCTACCATCCACCTCCACCACAACCACATCCATATAAAAGATCCACTCCCATTCAACTACCTGTACCACCATTTCCAAACCCACACAAGGAAGTAGGTCAACCCACTTACAATGTTGAGGTACAACACCTCCAAACATCTCCTTTTGATCTAGGAAGAGTATTGCAAAAAATATATTCTCTTGATGTCATTAAAGGACAACACTAAAAAAAAGAAAATTCAAATGAGAAGACCAAAGAATCATGGGTTGCACTTGATGAAGAGCAAACATCAAAATCAGAGATTGAGAAAGTTCCCTCATGTTTACCATCATATCCTCCATGTGTTCAAGAGAATAATCAACAAAAAGACAAATATTTGATTGTCATGGTAGAAGAAGACACGAAGAGTGATCAAGATGAGCAAGTGAAACAATAACATCAAATCTATATTGATGTTTGGTTCCAGAAAATCAACAAGATAGAGCATCACTCTCTTCCTCAATAGTGCTTGATATCATCAAAGTCAAAGCATTTGATCTCTAAAATTTAGGTACATGTCAAAGCATATATTTCGAGCCTACACATGAGTTTATCTGTCATCTTGATGTCCACATGGCTCCATTGGAAGTATTCTTATACTTGAAAGAGATTTTATTTTTTCAAGTAGAGTAGGATAGAAAAAGAAATGAAAAATGAAAAAATAAGAGGAAAAAATAAAATCTCTGGTGAAAATATCCTTTGAGGCGTATGATATTAGCTCATTGATTGAAAACCTTCGTGAGGCGGTCAATGGGTTGGAAAAAGAGAAAAATAAAACATCCTAGGTGACAACCTCATTTAAGGCGTCTAGGAAGACCTACTAGTTGAAAACCTCATTGAGGAAGCTAGTAGGCCTAAAAGAAATAAATGAACAAAAAAAAAAAATCTCGATGTATCTCTCTTTGATGAATGTAGGTGCTGTCAAACATTTGCAAACAACAAAAACAAGTGAGCACCAAAAGAAAAAAGTTTCTCAAAAATCTAGTCAAAGGAAGTCAGACTTGGACTTTCTCCTCCTTTTATCAAATGCTCCAAAAGGACCAAGGCCATGCCAATCCATCACCCTCATCCATTTCCAACATCCACCCATCATTTCCAAGCCTTTCCCATTCATTTTCCTTGTTGTCCTAAAATGCCACAAGAGGGTTTTATTTTACTATAGGAGGCCAAAATACACAGAGAAGAAAATTGTTTTTACCATATCTCAATAATAGTGCTTCCATTGGCCGAGTTGTTTCACGGGGAGATGCATATGGATGATGGTAACATGCTCAAGAAATTTCATCAAATTCGAGTGCACACATTTTAATAAATTGGCCTCAATCACCTACAACCGTTTTTTATCAAGGTTCGTGCATCCATTGGCCAAGATTTGTTATGGGGAGATGTATAAGGATGATGGAAACATGTGAAAAAAAAATCCGGTCAATCCACTCTACCATTTGAGAGATATTGATAAGACAATTATGTTATAGGAGAATGTCCTTAAATGCTACTAGAGAAACCAAAAGTGCTATAGTAGGTAGATAAAATTGGAAAAGAGCCCCAAAGATCCTTTTTTCCTTGGGGAACATTGGGAGAGGTCCACCAAAAATTTTGTTATCACTCATCCACTCCATTCAACCAAATCCATCCTCAAAATTCCACTTCTACCTTTCAAAAAAAAAACATAGAGAAAGGATTGTTCCTTCACCTTTTTCACCACCTTCACCACCCTATGATGATTATAATCCTATACCTATATGCCCTATGATTTTCCTAATCCATGAATGCAATATGAGGTCTTTAGTGGAAACTAAGTGACTGCTACAGGAAGGATATTAGTCATGTAAAAGATTGCACAGTTCCAACAACGTCTTGAACCATATTTTTTACAACTCAAAAATAGAAGATCCAGCCACCCTGAGGCATAATGAGGCCATTCCCGAAGCTTATAAAGGTCACACCATCCCTGGAGAACAGATGTAAGGTCATCTATCCACTTAAACAATTAGTAGATCAACCACCATTTTTTGGAGCAACATGCAGACATCAAGGCAGCCAAAGCTCTAGAATTGGAAATCAGTCGCCATGGGCATCCAAATATTACAGCCCCGATCCTTCAGCGGCTACAAATCCTCCTAATTAGTTTCTCCAAAACTCTTGACCACCCAACAAAATATTAGTAGCTAATTCCAAGAGAACCTGCATGAAAGAAAAGGACCTACATCATCGAGTTTCAACTAGCAGCGAACATAAGAATTTCATATTTTTCTCAAGAAATTGCAAGAAGGAAAGGAGGAAAAATAATAACCTCACAGAAGACACTAAAAAATAACCTCACTTGTGTCCAGATATGATCCAGGTGGATATTGTGGCTGCCTACCTCTTCCACTTGGACCCCAACTATTGTTTCTTTTCAGTTTCCCTAATTGTAGCATAACTTACTATTTTTGGAATTTTTTCAAGTCCTAAACTTTCATAGCCGTTTTGAGGGAATAAAAGGCATTTTTAGGAAAAAATAGCAAGACTGGAAAAGTCCCAAACTAGTCTCCCAATTTATTCTCGGCCTCCTCTTTAAGATCTTCGAAACAAGGTATTATGATAGTTGTAATAACCCTAGTTAAAAAACTCATGTAAAATATATAAATACCACGGATGATGGGACACATATTCCAAGTTGAATGTTGGGTAGGATATCCTAGTGGGGATGTTCATTTGGGTTTTTATGGCTAAGGAAATTTGAAAAGGAAATGGATAAGGCATTAAAGAGGAAAAAAGGTATTTTGTCAAATTCATTTATGAAAATAATGGAAATTAGGAGAAAAGGAAGGTGAAAGGTCACATGTTGCATGTGAGGAGGAAAATGAAGGAAAATAATGGAAAATGAAGAAAATAGAGGCCTCATTCATAAAAAGGCTTCTAAGGATCAGTTGGCAGGTTGGTCAGTGAAGACTTTTGTCAGTTTAGCTTTGGAGCTCTCTCATTATTCTCTCTCTCTCATGCTCTTAGACACTTAGAGTTTTCTTGGAGCACTTTGGCATTGGAGCAAGAAAGAAAAAGAAGGCAAGAGGAAGCAAAGATCAAGCAGGGAAAGGAAGGATCAAGTAGCTAAACAGGTTTCATTGTAGGTATCGACTTGCATGTGTATTTTCCTTGCAATATTTGGCATGCATGGGATTGCATGTGTTTCTTTTCTACCATGGCATGGGTTTTTCTAGGTCTAACAGTATTTTTAGCTTGGCCTTGCCATTTCTTGATATCTTTAATGAGATGGGTTCTCTCATTCGGTTTATGTGGGATGGCCGGATTGGATTCAAAGCTAAGCGGGTTGGATCTCTGAATTGAAAAACACATGGTGTAGTGGTCCCCGAACCAGATTGAGGATGCACGAAGCCACTGGCCTAGTAACCCTTGAACTGGACTATGGGTTGCGGTAAAGCCATATTGTGTACCTCGATGGGCCTTGGAATCCTTTTCGGTGAATGGCGGGATATACGGTAAAGCCAAGAGGTGGATTTTCCCTCCGTTGGGCCTAGTGATTCCAGGATGGAATGCACGGTAAATCCTAGAGAGTATGTCTCGGTGTAGGGCCTAGTGATCCCTAGATCGAACTGTGGATGCACGGTAAAGCCTGGGGGAATAGGAGGCACTCAAATTCCTCACAGTGTAGGCAAAGAACTCTAGTGGCATCCATGCTTGTTGGTGTTTTTGATATGTTCTATGAGTCCCACATTCATGCTTGGAGTATGGCACGGGGGGTGATTGGATGAAGAGAGACTTGGCTTAGCTAATCTATGGTCGGGTGGAACGTGGTAGTCCCATCTCCGGTTGCTTCATTGTATTCATTAATGAGAAATCCATTTCCTTGATTTTCATGTGTAAATGTACTGGTGTATGTATGGATTTTGATGGCTGATATGTTTATTGTATTTCTATTCCTATTATGTTGGTTAGATGTATATTTTGTGACAACAGCTATATATGGCTCTCAGCATGTTTTTACTTGTAATTGAATGGATATGGTATCTATGACCTATAGAGTGATAAGGAAACAAATGACATGAGGAAATAATGGTTCATGGTGATTGTCATATAAGTATGAGATCTCTACACTTAATTATGTTGTTTACACCTGTAGGTTACATGTTGACAATATGTTTGATGAAATTCTTGTCATCGCTGTAGGGGTCTAGTTAAGGTCTTGATCAACTTATTACTTTTGCATCATTGTTTCCATGTAATTTACTTGATTACGAGCTTTCGTTCCATTTTGGGCAGTGGCCTGGGCTCTCCACCTAAAATGTGGCTTAATTCTCAGGGTTGTTGGCACAAAACTGGCAAGTTTGGTCCACTGTCGCTGGCAGGCGAGCCTATGAGAGCAACTTTAGGTCTCTGGTCGCCCTCTTTCCCATAGCATGAGAGCGACTATGGCCTAAGAGATCCAAAACAACTGTGGGACCTAGGGACAGGTTGTCTGAGTGGCTAACTTGTCTCCTGAGGGTTTTCTTTATGGTGTTCTATGACTGTGTGTGATGTTCCGTCGATTCCATTTCCTTAAGGTCACCTAGGAGGTCAAATTTGATCATAGTAGCCTCTCATATCATGTTTACCCTGGTTGGCATGGTTACTTGGGTGGATGTGGGACTAGGGTGTTATAGAGTGGTATCAGAGCATGCTTCAACTCTTGGAATGGATGGGTTGAATGTGTTATTCATGCATGCGTGTCAGTTGCATGTGTGTCTCCTATGCTTGCCTTTGGTTGGTGCTTGAGTATGGTTATAGTATGGTTATCATGGAGAATTTGATATTGATTTCATGAAATGCATTGTCATAAGTATGTGACTGACTATGTATGGATTATATGTCACTTACATGTTAATTTTATGGCGCCTACTTGTATCCTTGTATGTTAGGTTATATTCTCGAATATTGGGATTACATGTATTAGTCTTGTAGGTTGATTATAAGATTTGATCGCTTATGTTCGACTACATGCATTTATGCGTAGGTGTAGTTGATTTGGAATTTCTTATGCATATTGTTGGTTGCATGTGGAAATGTGTACAATGGAGTAATGGTTTTTGTCATGCATGAGGTCATGGTTTGTGTACTTGATATGGTCACGCATTGAAGACTAGGCTCTAGCTAGAAGGATGTGTGTATGGTTTGGTACTCATTTGTTATATGTCTATATACAATTATGCATGAATGGTGTTGGTTATAGTTTGAATATTAGGTCAAACATGCCTTTTGAAGTCATTGTATGCAATTAAGGTCATCATGGTGCTATTGGTATCTTATGATGCCAATGTGTTGAATGAGGTAAACCAGGAGGTGCAAATCATTAAAGTGAAGTTGCAACATTGGACCTCGAGGCAAGAGAAGATCATCATACATGTATTGTATGTTTGGCATGCCGGTATGTAAGTTAAGGATTGTCATATGCATTAGGTTTATATACATCAGGTTTATGTACATGTTTTGGATGTTATGGTTACATACATGATAGATGATAGTTGATTAGTATAGCGTATGCACCTGTGTCAAATAGCCAAGCATGATAGAAACATGTGGTTGTATGCATTGCTATTATTGTTCTATGTTAGATAACTTGAGGATTATGTTATATATTGTTGATGAGCATGATATATAACTTATTGTTGTTATATGCTATTACCTTGATGATTAGGATTATTTCATTGAGATCTTGATATTGTAATTTGGATTGGTCATATGCGTGATGGTTATGTTCATTGCATTGAAGATCTTGATGTTATATGTATTGTGTTAACCTGGATTGTCCTATTTAGATGGTTATGGTTGCGATATTCAGGTATGAGCCGACATATTTGTAATATGTGTTGTACTAATATATATTGATCATACATATGTGATTGCTATGCATGAACGGAAAATTCTTATGACCTTATGACGTGAACATGTTACTTAGTTATTGTTATGGATATTATGATTTATGTTTGAGTTGATATGTTGTGAAGTTGTATTGTGCTAACCTAGCTTTATTTTGTAGACAAGATAGCCTCCTCTGATATACATTAAGGTATGAGTTTTCTTATGTCATATATTTGGTGCTTGGTTGTTTGATTATGACGTCTATTTGGTGTTTGAGTGTTTGGTGCCTAGTTGATTTATTTAACATGGTATGTTTGCAACTTGGTTGAATGTTTGATGAATTTCATAATATGAGTATGTGCTCCAATGATCTTGCTTTAAGATGGTTTTAATAACACATACATGTTGAGACAGTTGATATGTACTTGATTATAGTAGGCGATAGTTGTAGCATTATGTGTATTGACTATGAGTTCACTATGGATTATGACATGTCAATTGTTTGTAAAAGTTGATCTCAAATTGATAGATATGATTGTCCTGATATTTGCAACATGCGGTTGACATGTGTGAGCAATTGCAGGGAACATGCTTGGTATTAGCATGACGAGGTAATAATTGATGCGTTTATATAACTAACAGTTGGGTGATGTGACAATACATAGTGAGACTCAGTTGCAATAGGGTAAAGGTAAAAGAAAGGAATTGGGTAAGAATTCATTTGGCTATGTTTGGAAATCCTAATTCCAAACGAACTAGTGCTTTTCATACATGGAGTCTTATTAACCTTGATTATGTTTGACATTATGTGGATATGTGCTAGATTCATGAAAATGTACTTGCCATGTATATTAGCTAGTCTTTAGTTACAGGTGGATCTGTTAAAGGATTGGAGACCCTTGAGAGATGGTGTGGATGTTTTTAGTTGCAAGCAACGTGCTTGGCACAACAAGATAAGGTAATTGATGTATTTTTTTGTTTATTTATACACTGATAGTTATGTGTTTATGGAAATATGATGCAGGGGAATGCATGGCAAAGAGAGGTTGCCATGAAATCTTGAAGAAGGCTCTGGTTGAGTTTCCCTGGAACAATGGGGAATGAGTCATGTTGTTTGTTGTTAGTCTTATGCTTTTGGTCTTTTTTTATTTGCTTGCACTTGATTTGCAACTTTATTTATGTCTAGAGTATGGCCATACCACTTCATTTGCGGAGTCGTGTTGTTATTGGTTTTCATGGATTTCTGCTTATTGTTGTTTCTGTTCTTGCTTTTTATGTTTTGAGTCTAGGGAATTGGTTGGGAAAGAGGAAAATTTGATGGAGCTCGGAGAGATATGTGTGGTACCCAACAGGTAATGTAGGACATGGGTGAAGCTCGATGTATGAGTAAACACAATGGAAGGTAAGACTATGACAGTCAGTTGGACTGGTTGGGTCCATTGTGGTAAATGGAAGATAATAGAACAGTAATGGGAAATGTAATCGAGAAAAGGTAAAGTAAATGGATCTGAGGTGTAAGATGCCTTGGTTATGTTGGGACTATTGTTCTCATCATTGCACATGTGTTGCATGAATAAAGGAAGTTCACTTAACCTTGACCTTACAATATATGGCAATTTTGTTGTGATCATGATTATGTTGATGTTTATATACATATACATGTAGGCATGTATGTATGTCATTTCTAACAAGGTGATCATGAATCATGATTATTTTATTCTAATGTTTATATGTACATATGTATGTATGTATGATGTTGAATGACAAGATCATTATTATTTTATGATGTACGTATGTGTACATGTATCTATGTCACTATCTGACGAATCATCAAGAATCGTTCTTGTGGTGGAATGATTGCTTATGCAGGTGAATGGCATGAAGAGGTTCCTAGTCTATGAGGAATCAAATGGGCAGAGTAGTCATGACAAACATATGAGGTCAGTATCATGTGAATATGAATTTATATTGTATGCTTGTATTATGCCTATGCTTATGTTATGGACAGGTTATACCGAGGGATACACCAACAAAGTGAAAGCAATGTGGTTGTGGCATGTTGGGGTAAGCATGAATAAGAAACTGAAAGAAAGGTTTCTTGGTAAAGAGTCAGTGTGATTTTGGATGTGTGGTATGATTGTTGTGCATATGTCATATATGTTGTACTTGTTGCACCTGCGATGTTGTGTGCATGAGGTGTTGTGTATATTTAGTGTGTGTACATGTTGATTATGTAATGTTATATACATGTTGTAGTACATATAGTGTTGTATGAATGTTGCATATTCAGTGCTGGGTATAGATGGTGCTATGTACATGTTGGATATGTGGTATTGTGTACATAATGTATTATGTGCATGATGGAAATGCATTGTTGTGTGCATATGGCGTTGTGCACATCTTGGATATGTAGTGTTGTGTACAGATGATGATGTGTACATGTTCGAAATGCAGTGTATGTACAAGTGTTGTTGCGTGCATGTTTTACATGTGGTGCTATGTACATATGGTGCAGTGTGCATGATTCTACAAGTGGTGTTGTGTGCATGTGGTGTTGTGTACATGTTGTACAAGTGGTGTTGTGTGCAGGGGATTTTGTGTACATGTCTTGCATGTGGTGTTGTGTACATGTGGTGTCGCATACATGTCGTGCATGCAGTATTGTGTACATGTGATATTGTGTACACGTTGTACAATGGTGCAGTGTACATATGGCGTTGTGTACATGTTGTGCAGTTGGCGTCATGTACATGTGATGTTGTGCACACAGTGTGCAGGTAGTGCTTGGTACATGTTGTATTGGTGTACGTGTGGGATTGAGTGCATGTCGTACATGCCGTGTTGCGAGCATGTGGTACTATGTACGTGCATTGTGTAGTCATTGTATCGTGACATATGCATTCATTATGTTGAACTCTAGACATGTACTTGTGTTATGTTATAAATCAAGCGTAGGTGCATGTATTGTGTTGTACACCGGATGTAGGTGTATGTATTGTGTTGTGTTGTACACTGGGTGTATGTGTATGTGTTGTATGTCAGGTATAGGTGCATGCGTTGCATGGTGTTGTATGGCATGTTTGGTTGTATGTGTGTGATGCACACTATGCATATGTGCACCTGGTGGAGGAGAAGGCATTGGGTGTTTGCTAGGTGTGGAAATCGATCCGATGTGTGTACAAAGGAACAAAGGTAAAAGTAAGGATTGATGAAGGATAAGTATCGGTATTGTATTTCATTTTTACTATGCATATGACTTATGATTATGGTCTATGATGATTACATGAGATCTATGATTCTGGTTTATGATGGTTGCATGTGATTTATGATTTTGATCTATGATGGTTATGTTTTGAGCTAACCTAATGTGAATTTTTTATACATGATTCTAGTTTGATTTATTGTAACAGGAAGTAAACATGATTGCAAGTGTACCTTATTGACGAGTTGCCAATTAGGTATCATTTGAAGTTATTTCAATTTATTTTGAATATAATGGAAGTTATGTGCTTGGTACAAGAAGCAAGGAAATGCCTGGTTGGGTGGTAAAAATCAATTACAAGAATCATCAACAACAATGAAAAGAAGCTGGAACATGCAGCAGTATGCTGGTAGAGTACTACAGGAGCAGGTCCATTGTGGGACACTTGTACCCAATAGTGTCCATTGATTTCCATGAGCTTGTTAAGATCAGTATGATGGTTTTAAGGCAGGGATGTGCCTTAGTTTTTGTACATTTCGATGCGAGGAAGCCTTGCCAAGGGATGGACTGCCCGAGATAGGGCTCCCAGCAGAACTTGGAATGTGAGTGACTGAACAAAAGGGGTGATTGGATTCCTGAGGGACTACGTAGCAGAGAAGGGAAGGTCATGGATGGATTTGTTTTGGTCATTAGCATTGCCAAATGGAATTAGATGCACATTGGGAGTCCACCTCGGAACAATGAGTCGGTAACTATTCACTGAGAGGACAAGTGGCACTGGATTGTAGCGTTGGATAGTGGATGCAGATTTGAATTTGCAGTGGATTCTAGACTTCCTGGGAAGGAGGTGAATCCTGGTATTACTTTGAGGGTGGATGTGTGAGCCTCTGGATTCCCTTGTTGTGGATGTAGGCATCATATCCTTTATTTGCTAGTTTATAAAATTTGCATATGTGTATATGTGGTTATTGTAAATACCATAATGAGTTGTGTATAAAGCTCCAGTGTGCAGTATGGTTGTTATATGTGCATGTTGTCATGATTTTTTTATTTGAGCATGGCTTTCATTGTAAATACTACAACGAGTTGTGTTAGAAATCTCCAGGGCCAGTATGTTTTTTTTCAACAGTCTTGTTGGTTATTGGTGTCATTGAACACTGAGGACGGTGTTCGCCCAAGGGGGTAGGGTTCTGTAACAACCCTGTTTAAAAAAATCATGTAAAATATATAAATACCACAGATGATGGGACACGTATTCCAAGTTGAATGTTGCAAGACATCCTAGTGGGGGTGTTCATTTGGTTTTTTATGGCTAAGGAAATTAGCAAAGGCAATGGCTAAGGAATTAAAGAGGCAAAAAGGTATTTTGGCACATATATTTATGAAAATAATGGAAATTTGGAGAAAAGGAAGGTGAAAGGTCACAGGTTGCATGTGAGGAGGAAAATGAAGGAAAATAATGGAAAATGAAGAAAATAGAGGCCTCATTCATAAAAATGCTTCGAGGATTAGTTGGTAGGTTGGTCAATGAAGACTTTTGTCAGTTTAGCTTTGGATCTCTCTCATTATTCTCTCTCTCTCATACTCTTGGACACTTAGAGTTTTCTTGGAGAACTTTGGCATTGGAGCAAGAAAGGAAAAGAAGGCAAGAGGAAGAAAAGACCAAGTAGGGAAAGACAAGATCAAGCAGGTACAACATGTTTCATTGCAGGTATCGACTTGCATGTGTATTTTCCTTGCTAGATTTAGCATGCATGGGATTGCATGTGTTTCATTTATACCATGGCATGGGTTTTTCCAGGTGTGATAGTATTTTCAGCCTAGCCTTGCCATTTCCTAATAGCTTTGATGAGATGGGTTCTCTCATTCAGTTTGTGTGGGATGGTTGGATTGGATTCGAAGCTGAGTGGGTTGGATCTCCAAATCGACAAACACATGGTGTAGTGGTCCCTAAATCGGAATGAGGATTCACAAATCCATTGGACTAGTAACCCCTGAACCCGACTGTGGGTTCTGGTAAAGCCAGATTGTGTGCCTCGGTGGGCCTAGGAATCCTTATGGGTGAATGGCATGTGTGGTTGTATATGTGTGATGCACACTATGCATATGTGCACCTGGTGGAGGAGAAGGCACTGGTTGTTTGATGGGTGTGGCAACCGATTTGGTGTGCGTACAAAAGAACAAAGGAAAAAGTAAGGGTTGATGAAGGATAAGTATCGATATTGTATTCAGTTTTACTATGCATATGATTTATGATTCTGGTCTATGATGATTACATGAGATCTATGATTCTGGTTTATGATGGTTACATGTGATTTATGATTTTGATCTATGATGGTTATGTTTTGAGCTAACCTGATGTGATTTCTTTTATACATGATGCTAGTTTGAGTTGTTGTGACAGGAAGTAAATGTGATTGCAAGCGTACCTTATTGACAAGCTACAATTGAGGTTTGATTTGAAGTTATTTCAATTTATTTTGAATATAATGGAAGTTATGTGCTTGGTACAAGAAGCAAGGAAATGCCTGGTTGGGTGGTTAAACTACTGCAAGAATCATCAACAACAATGAAAATAAGCTGGAACATGCAGTAGTATGCTGGTAGAGTACTTCAGGAGTAGGGCCATTGTGGGACACTTGTACCCAATAGTGTCCATTGATTTCCATTAGCGTGATATGACCAATATGATGGTTTTAAGGCATGGATATGCCTTAGTTTTTGTACATTCCAATGCAAGGAAGCCTTGCCAAGGGATGGAATGCCCGAGATAGGGATGCCAACGGAACTTGGAATGTGAGTGACTGCACAGAAGGGGTGACCGGATTCCCGAGGGACTATGTAGCAGAGAAGTCAAGGTCATGGATGGATTTGTTTTGGTCATTAGCATTACCAGATGGAATTAGATGCACATTGGGAGTGCGCCCTGGAACAATGAGCCAGTAAATATTCACTGAGAGGACAAGTGGCACTAGATTGTAGCATTGGATAGTGGATGAAGATTTGACTTTGCAGTGGATTCTGGACTTCCTGGGAAGGAGGTGAATCCCGGTATTACTTTGAGGGTGGATGTGTGAGCCTCTGGATTCCCTTGTTGTGGATGCATGCATCATATCCTTTATTTGATAGTTTAGAAAATGTGCATATGTGTATATGTGGTTATTGTAAATACCGTAATGAGTTGTGTTATAAAGCTCCAGTATGCAGTATGGTTGTTTTATGGTCATGTTGTCATGATGTTTTTATTTTGAGCAGGTCTTTCATTGTAAATGCGGCAACAAGTTGTGTTATAAAGCTCTAGGGGAAGTATGTTTTTTTTTCAACTATCTTGTTGGTTATAGGTGTCATTGAACACTGAGGACGTGTTCTCCCAAGGGGGGAGGGTTCCGTAACAACCCTAGTTAAAAAACTCATGTAAAATATATAAATACCACAAATGATGGGACACGTATTCCAAGCTGAATGTTGGGTGAGACATCCTAGTGGGGTGTTCATTTAGTTGTTTATGGCTAAGGAAATTGGCAAAGGCAATGACTAAGGAATTAAAGAGGCAAAAAGGTATTTTGGCACATTTATTTATGAAAATAATGGAAATTAGGACAAAAGGAAGGTGAAAGGTCACAGGTTGCATGTGAGGAGGAAAATGAAGGAAAATAATGGAAAATGAAGAAAATAGAGGCCTCATTCATAAAAAGGCTTCTGAGGATCAGTTGGTAGGTTGGTCAGTGAAGACTTTTATTAGTTTAGCTTTGGATCTCTATAACTATTCTCTCTCTCATACTATTGGACACTTAGAGTTTTCTTGGAAAACTTTGGCATTGGAGCAAGAAAGGAAAAGAAGGTAAGAGAAAGAAAAGATCAAGCAGGGAAAGGCAAGATCAAGCAGGTACAACAGGTTTCATTACAGGTATTGACTTGCATGTGTATTTTCCTTGTTGTATTTGGCATGCATGGGATTTCATGTGTTTCATTTATACCATGGCATGGGTTTTTCCAGGTGTGACAGTATTTTAAGCCTAGCCTTTCCATTTACTAATAGCTTTGATGAGATGGGTTCTCTCATTCGATTGTGTGGGATGGTCGGATTGGATTCAAAGATGAGTGGGGTGGACCTCCAAATTGACAAACACATGGTGTAGTGGTCCCTAAACCAGACTAAGGATTCACGAATCCATTGGTCTAGTAACCCCTGAACCGGACTGTGGATTGTGGTAAAGCCAGATTGTGTGCCTCGGTGGGCCTAGGAATCCTTGTTGGTGAATGGCGGGATATAAGGTAAATCCAAGAGGTGGATTTTCTCTTCGTTGGACCTAGTGATTCTCGGATGGAATGCACAGTAAATCCTGGAGAGTATGTCTCAGTCTAGGTCCTAGTGATCCCTGGATCGGACCGTGGATGCACGGTAAAGCCTGAGAGACTAGGAGGCACCCAAATTATTCACAGTGTAGGTAGAGAACTCCGGTGGCATCCATGCTTGTTGGTGTTTTTGGTATGTTCTATGAGTCCAACATTCATTCTTGGAATATAGCTCATGGGTGATTGGATGAAGAGAGACTTGGATCAATGAATCTATGGTCAAGTGGAACATGGTAGTCCCATCTTCGGTTGGTTCATTGTATTCATTAATGATAATTTATTTCCTTGATTTTCATGTGTAAATGTACTGGTGTAGATATGGATATTGAAGGATGATATGTTTATTGTATTTATGTTCCTATTATGTTGGTTAGATGTATATTTTGTAACAACATCTATGTATGGCTCTCAACATATTTTTACTTGTATTTGAATGGATGTGGTATCTATGACCTAATGAGTGATAATGCAACAATTGACATGAGGAAACAATGGTTCATGGCGATTCTCAGATAAGTATGAGATCCCTACAGTTAATTCTCTTGTTTACACATGTAGGTTACATGTTGGCAATACATTTGATGAAATGCCTGTCATGGCTAGTAGGGGTCGGGTTAAGTTCTTGATCAACTTATTGCTTTTGCATCATTATTTCTATATACTTTACTTGATTCTAAGCTTTCATTCCATTCTGGGCAGTGGCCTGGGCTTTAGGCCTGAAAAAGTGGCTTAATTTTTGGGGTTGTCGGCACAGAACTGGCAAGTTTGGTCCACAATCATTGGCAGATAGGCCTATGAGAGCGACTTTAGGTCTTTGGTTGCCCTCTTGCCCATGCATGAGAGTGAATATGGCCTAAGAGGTCCAAAATAGCAATGGGACCCAGGGATACGCTGTCTGAGTGGTTGACTTGTCTCCTGAGGGTTCTGTTGATGGTGTTAGATGATTGTATGTGATGTTCCATCGATTCCACTTCTTGAAGGTTGCCTATGAGGTCAAATCTGATCATAGTAGCCTCTCGTCTCATGTTTACCCTAGTTGGAATAGTTACTTGGGTGGATGTGGGAGGAGGGTGTTACAATAGCCAAAAAGAGATTGTATGCAAAAGTTACAACCCCAAAAAGTTGATGTACCAATTTACCCAAACTAGGCCCACCGTTTTGGCGCTTCATCTCCTAGGGTTAGGTTTTTTGATGTTCAGGGTTTTCCATTGTTTCTCAATAATAAATAGGCCTTTGAGCCTCATTGTAACACACTTCAGAGGCATGTAGCCGCCACATCTCTTCTCAGAGATAAGCTACCATCGACCGAGCTAGTTTATTTCCATTTCTATATGTAAGCATATTTCAATTAATTGATATTAATGAAATGAATTTGTATTTCTACTGCATCTCTATTTTTATGTGTATATCTGTATTTTGTTGCGTTCTTGCATAAGTATGGATCAGTTGTATCAGAGCAATCTCCTCTTTCTTTATTTTTCTTTGCATGTCCCCAATGAGCTCAGGGTATAAGGAGTTAGGGTTCGAACTAGTTGAACCTTTGCAAGACCAACCTCACAAACCTCAACCACCTCCCATGGTAGAAGAAAAGAAATACAAGGGGGCATAAGATCCTTTCAAAATATTGCTTGAGGAAGCCCTCGAGCGACAAAGGAATGTGATGATGGATAACTGATCAGGTGCTTAAAATTAGGCTCAAAAATGTAAATGTCAGAATATTGATAAACTTAGCTTCAAATCTAAGAGCTTGTCATTCTGATTCCAACGATGCGAATGACACTCGAATTCGAGCTCATATCCAGAAGTTAGAGCAAGTCAAAGTTCAGGTTTGACTTGGACACATGGCAGGATTGGATGATGTGGCAAGTCCCTTCAGCGAATGGGGAGGTGCCAAGTGGCAGGCCGCCATTGGCACCCGCATATAAAAAATCGCATGTTACAGGCAACTCAACGTTAAAAATCGACCCCAGACCAGCCAAGATGTGGTGCGATAAGGTAGGCGAGAAGGCATTAAAGAATCGACCCCGAGTAGGGAAGGGTTGTGATCCGATGGATCGCAAATCGCAATCGCACTTCGTAAAAGATAGGTAAAAAGGCATTAATGGATCATCCTCGGAATTGTGAAGCGATGGATCGCATATCAAAATTGCACTTTGCAGAAAAACATAAGTCCCACATATATGGACCACCGATACTTTGTTGAATTGCGATTTGCGAAAAGATCCTCGATGCGACATATTTATCGATTGCGGGTAATACTTTCGTCGATTCCGCCACATTGTAATCGCACATCACGTTCACAGACTATAAAGCTCGATGTTTTCCTCGCTGATTTTGATTTACGATAAACAGTCGTCGGAAGATTATGGCCTGTCGCACGGTGAAATTTTCGCCTAATTAGCGCATTTTTGGGGTTAATTTGTAGGATCACGCCAGAAATGGGGCAATTTGTGGAGCGAATACTGGAAGAACTAGTAGAATTCATAACTTCTTCAGTTTTCCACCAAATTGGATGAAATATAGGCTAGATGACCATTTTTAGATATTCTAGACTTATTGGAGCAGGTTTTAGAAGCATTTGAACATTGTAAACACAAATTTTTAAAACTTTTGAGCATAATAGAGAGGCCCAAGCCATTGGAAGCTGGACCAGGAAGATGTAGCCCGGGAGGGGTGAACTCCTTTATCATGTGCTTGTTGTAATGTGTTTTTTATGATGTTTTGTACTTGTTTATAATGTTGTTTAGTTTCTTATTTATGTTAAATTGCTCATAAAATTAACATAAAGAAATATCCATTTCACTTGCAAAATTTCATGAATCCTTCAGCACAATGAAAGCATTTGTTTCATATTCTAAGGAGGATCTTTGCACTGCAATGCAATATTTTAAATCATATCAATTTGGTATCAGAGCACTAAGTTTTCTTTATAAAAGAAGGATTTAACTGTTTGCAAGTTTATGCCATGCTTACAAGGCTAAAACTCAAAAGAGGAGAAGGGAAGCTAGTTGGAAGCCTTGAAGTTGGGTCAAGGGGAGGGAGAGCAAGGTTGCCACAATCTCCAACACCAATTCAACCTCGAGTTGCAGTTGAGAATCCAGAGATCGTGTCTCATGAAGGAGAACCTACAAACATGACATAAGATGAGAAGACCTTCAGAAAGGATTTCTTGGATATGACAGAGATGGTGAAGGTCCTCTATGAAAAGAGGAATACCAGGTTGCAAAGGGAAAGCTCCAAACCTCCCAAAGGAGAAGGTTATTCAGGAGGAGGTAATGGAAAAGGAGATATTGGAAATGGAGACAAACCTCCACCCTCTCCACCATCTTCTTCATATTCTTCTTCACAAGCATCTTCACCCTTTTCCACTAACACAACCCTTTATACTCATACTCATCATCATACTTCAAAATGAATTGGTAAATAACCTTTTTTTAAACTTGATGTTAAATTTGAGTTGTCCATGTATAATGGTGAAGTGAATGCAAAGAAGCTTGATAATTGGATTCGTCAGGTGGAGGTCTATTGCAGGATTCAAAACCTTCAAGAGGATGACATAAATATTCAGCTAGCTTCCTTGAGAATGGAGGGTGCAACACTAGTATGGTGGGAATAAAAGACCAAAGAGGAGATTAAAAAACACAGTGAGATCTTAATTTCTTGGAATGATTTCATTGCTGCAATCAAAAGACAAATCTACCCTCTAGCTTATATGCAGAAAACCATCATGAATTGGCATAACTTTAGACAACTTAAAGGTCAAAATGTGCAAGATTACACCCAAGAATTCAGAAAAAAGGTCTTTGATGTTAGGTGTAGATTTGGAATCACGGTACACATTGCTCAAGTACATAGGGGGTTTACACAGTTACCTTAGGCATACTATCTTAATGTTTAATCCCAATAATCTAGATGATGTGTGGGTGCAAGCCACTCATCTTGAGGCAAGAGGGAAAAAACTCAAGAAGAAGGTAGTAAACAACCATCTAAGAGTAAAGGAAAGGAAAAGGATTTCAAAGGGAAGGTAAAGAAAAATGCATCTATCAAAAAAGGAGATAAAATTACATGCAAACATTGTTCCAGAGAGGGTCACGATGAAGCTCATTGTTGGAAGCTTCAGTCTGAAATGATACCAAAGAAAAACAACAACAAGGGGAAACAAAAGATAACTGCAACCACTCAATAGGATTTGGGATCTGATTCGAGTGATGAAACTAAAATCACAACCATGGGGTTAAAAGGAAAAGAATCCATTTCCAACACCAGTTCTTTAGACTCACAAAATGAAACTTCAAATGAAAATAAGATAATATAACTTTTTTACATAAGGGTGATATCAAAACACAACAAGATTGATGCATTGTTCGATAACGGCTCTCAAGCCAATCTTATCTCTGAAAAACATTGTTAAAAGTTTACATTTGGAAACCATTCCAAATCATAAATTGTATCCACTTGGATGGGTGTGTGGCAATGAGCAATTGCAGGTTACAAGAAAGTGTAAACTGAAATTCGCTATTACTGCAAATTTCATAGATGAAGTGGAGCTTGACATTGTGTTGTTAGATATCTGTGACATGGTTTTGGGCAATCGTACCTTTATGACAGAAAATATATCTTCCATAGACATGAAAACAAATATCATTTATTCAAAAATGGAGTAGAATATATTGTGAGAGCTCACAACAAGAAAACAAATCTTTCGCTTGTTAATGCAGGGCAAATGAAAAGTCTAGTGAATTCGAGAAAGAATTTTGTGCTTCTCATGATCAAATCCAAGAATGATGTTGATAATGAATCTTTTAAAGGTTGTGATAGAAATTTGAAATCTGAATTGGTTGACGTAGTTAACCAATATGATGAGATGTTTCAAGAACCAAAGGGATTACCTCCTAAGAGAGGAATCCAACATGAGATACAGTTGCAGCAAGATTGTCCTCTTCCTAACATTGGCATGTATAGGATGTCATTGATGGAAAGCGCAGAAATTAAGAAGGAAATTCAAGATTTGTTGAAAAAAGGGATCATCAGTCCATCTTCCTCATTGTGTGGTTCACCTATTTTCTTGGTGCCAAAGAAGGATGGAACATGGCGCATGTGTGTGGACTTTCGCGCATTAAACAAAATTACGGTAAAGAACAGTTACCCACTGCCCAGAATAGATGATTTACTTGATCAATTTAAAGATGAAAAGTATTTTAATAAGTTGGACTTAAGAAGTGGCTACCATGAAATTGTAATAGCTAAAGGAGACATTTGGAAGAAAACATTCAAAACAAAACAGGGTTTGTTTGAATGGCTAGTTATGTCGTTTGGTTTATGTAATGTTCCCGCTACATTCATGTGTGTGATGAATGATGTATTGACACCATTTCTTGATGAGTTTTTCATAGTCTACTTAGATGACATCTTAATTTTAAGTAAATATTGGGATGAACATGTCATGCATGTAAGAAAAGTACTTGATGTACTGAAAAAAGAACAGTTGTATGTTAAGATGTCAAAGTACGAGTTTGGGTGGGTCATATTGTTGGAGGAGGTGAGTTGAAAATAGATCCCTCCAAGATTGACGTCAATATGAATTGGCCAAGGCCTAAGACAGTTAGAGAGGTAAGAATTTTTTGGCAGTAGCCTAATATTGGAGGAAATTCATTGCTATTTTTTCTCTTATAGCAGCTCCTTTGCATGCGTTGACAAGCTTGAAAAAGGTTTCTCAGTGGAGAGGAAAAAAACAAAAGGCCTTTGATGTGTTGAAGGAAAATATTAGTACAAATCCAGTATTCGCACTTCCAAACTTGAGACAATCATTTGAGATTCAGACTGATGCTAGTGATTACGCTATGGCTGCAGTCCTCATGCAACATGGTAAGCCTATCTATTTTAATTTGGAAAATTTTAATGGTGTAGTGATTAATTATCCTACATATGACAAGGAATTGTATGCATTGGTGCAAAGTGTGAAAAAATGGAAACATTACTTGATGGTTAAGGAAACATGCATTCACACTGATAATCAACCATTACAATACCTGCAATCACAATCAAAGTTGCATAAATCAAGGCACTTCAGATGGATGGGTTTTCTTCAACAATTCCACTTGGTAATCAGGTATAAGAAAGGTATCTACAATAAAGTTGTTGATATGATTTCTAGGCCTATTGTTAGTGTAGCTACTTTACTTAAGCATAATTTTGTGTTACATGAAAGTTACATTGAGCAATATGCAACATATAATGACTTTCAAGATGTTTATGCAAGCTTGAGTCAAGGTAACCAAGTAGAGGAATTGGGTTATTATTTGCATCATAACTTTCTGTACCATCTTGGAAAGCTTTGTACTACACAGGGAGAAAGAGTTAACATCATAAGGGAGGCACATACTCATCTTATTACTGGTCATTTCGGTGTAACTAAGACGGTGACACAACTACAAAGGTATTGTTATTGGCCTCGTATGCTTGAAAGTGAGTCTCATTTTATTAAACGATGTTCATTATGTGAAATCAGTAAGCCTAGCAATAGGAAGTTAAGATTGTACACACCACTTCTGGTTCCTTCATGACTATGGAAGAGTGTTTCTATAGATTTTGTAGGAGGACTTCCATTGTCAAAAAGAGGTCATGATTATTTGTATGTAGTTATAGATAGGTTCAGAAAAATGTGTATTTTGATGCCATGTAAAAAGCAAGTTACAGCTGAACACACTGCTTAGTTATTCTTTCAGAATGTTTGTGAGCATTTTGGATTGCCCACATCCATTGTTAGTGCTCAAGATTCTCGCTTTGTTAGGAATTTTTTGTCAATATTGTGGGGATTCATGGACACCAAATTGAAAAAGAGTACAACCTTTCATCCACAAACAGATGGTCAAACAGAAGTGGTGAACATAACATTGATACATCTTCTTCATGGGTATTGCAGCAAGCATCCTAAGTTTTGGGATGAACGTTTTAACTATATTCAATGTGCTTACAATCAAACCAAGCACTCTTCCACTCAAACTTCGCCATTTGAGGCATGCATGGGATACTTTCCTAAATCTCCTTTGGTTTTATTTTTGGCATATATGTTTCTATTGAAGGTCATAGCGACATAGACAAAGCAAGAAAGTTCATTGAACAAATCCAATTATTGCACCAAAAGGTTCAAGAACAACTTGAGAAACGCCAAGGCAAGTACAAAGCAAGGCGCAACAAAAATCGTCAAGGTTACAAGTTCCAAGTTGGTGATGAAGTTTGGCTTCACATTTACAAAGAGAGGCTCCAAGGAGAAGGTAAAAAGCTAAAACCCATTAGACATGGTCCATTCAGAATTTTGGAAAAAAATTGTAACAATGTCTTCAAGTTGGATTTGCCTTCATATATGCAAATTTATGATGTTTTTAATGTTGAGAATTTAAGGTTGTATGAGCCTCCTTTGATTGAAGACGAGAATATTCAAATTCCTTCTATTGAAGACTTTTCTCCAGAATTCCTTAATGAGCTTCAACAATACACCATATTTGACAGAAGAACAAAGACATCAAAAAGGGGAAGTATCGACTATCTTTGAGTGGGACTCAAGGGTACAAATCGTTTAAAATCCAAATGGATAGAGGTTGGAAATGTGAGGGAAATGTACCCTCACCTACTGGACAATTCAAAGTGATCCTTTTCAGGTCCAAAATGCTTCCAATGGGAAGGAGTGATCAGGTGCTCAAAATTAGGCTCAAAAATCAAAGTGTCAGAATCTTGATAAACTTAGCTTCAAATCGAAGAGCTTATCGTTCTGATTCCAATGGTGTGAACGACACTCAAATCCGAGCTCATATGCAGAAGTTAGAGCAAGTCAAAGTTCAAGTTTGACTTGGACACATGGCAGGATTGGATGATGTGGCAAGGCCCTTCAACGAATGGGCAGATGCCAAGTGGCAAGCTGCCATAAGCCCCCGCATATCACAAATCACATGTCATAAGTAGGTTGGCATTAAAAATCGGCCCCAGAATAGCTAAGGTGCAATGCGATAAGGCAGGCGGGAAGGCATTAAAAAATCAACCCCGAGCAGGGAAGGGTTGCGATGTGATGGATCGCATATCTAAATCACACTTCATAAAAGACAGGCGGAAAGGAATTAAGGGATCGGCCCAAGATTTGCGATGTGATGTATCACAGATCACAATCGCACTTCGTAGAAAAACAACAGTCCCACATATATGGACTGTCGATACTCTGTCGAATTGCGATTTGCAAAATGATCCCGGATGCGACTTGTTTATTGATTATGGTTAATACTTCTGTTGGGTCCGCGACATCGCAATCACACATCACCCATCGCGTTCACAGACTATAAATCTCTTTATTTTCCTTACCAATTGCGATTTGGGATAAATAGTCGCCACAAGATTATGGCCCAGCATGCGGCGAAATTTTTGCCTAATTAGCGCGTTTTTGGGGCTAATTTGTAGGATCATGCTGGAAATGGGGCAATTTGTGGAGCGAATATTGGGAGAACTAGTAGAAGTCATAACTTCTTTAGTTTTCCACCAAATTGGATGAAAAAAGAGGCTAGATGACCATTTTTAGATATTCTGGACTGATTGGAGTAGATTTCAGAAGCATTTGAGCATTATAAACACAGATTTTTAAAACTTTTGAGCATAATAGAGAGGCCCAAGCCATTGGAAGCTGAACTAAGGAGACGTAGCCCATAAGGGGTGAACTCCTTTATCATGTGCTTGTTGTAATGTGTTTTTGATGATGTTCTGTACATGTTTATGATGTTGTTTAGTTTCTTATTTATGTTAAATTTCTCATAAAATTAACATAAAGAAATCTTCATTTCACTTGCAAAAGTTCATGAATCCTTAAGCACAATGAAACCATTTGTTTCATATTCTGAGGAGGATCTTAGCACTGCAATATAATATTCTAAATCATATCAATAACTTTGCCCAGATCCTTCGGTGGCTACCCACAAGTGACACATCTTCATCTAGCAGCCACTATGGAGGCGCTACTCCTTTTAAGGTACAAGTTAACTTTGACATTCCCATATTTGAAGGACAGATAGATGTATACGCCGTAGATAGATGGTTAAATCTATTCGAAGGATATTTTTGAGTTCATAAATTTTCCAATCGGGAAAATATTACTTTTTCACTCCTCAAATTTTCCCCACATGTCAAGGATTGGTGGGAAACCTACTGTGAACAAAAGGATGAGAGGTAATCCTCATTGTTTTCAGCCGAACCCACTTGGAATTCTTTCCAAGACGCCATAAAGGAACAATATTACCTTGTCATGAGCCATGAAGATAAATACATAAAGTGGAACACGTTGCGACAGGGAAGGGACCAAGATGTGTCGGAGTTCACAAATGTTTTCCATACTCTTTGCACAAAGTTAGGTATCAAGGATTCTAAGCTAAATTTGGTACTCAAGTACCGTGAATGTCTACACAAGTATATCTAGAATGAGATGGAGTTCCTAGACATCTCCTTGCTTAGCGTTTCCTATCGATACGTTGTCAAGATCAAGTAGAAATTTAAATAGAAGAAGCGAGATTTTAGATCTGCGAATCTGAAGCAAGGGAAAGACACCCCCAAACCACAGAACAAAGGACAAATCCAAGGCAGGGAGACCCAAGACAACTCGTCGAAGATGCAAGCAAAGAAAAACACCACAAAGACAAATAAAGATACATATAAATGGTGTGAGTTCCATAAGAGTCCCACTCACACCACAAGTGAGTGCCAAGCCAAGCAGTCACTAGTGACCGAGCTGAAGGCTTCTGAATTAGATGCATGTTCTGACTCTGAGTCAGAAACCAAAAAGGGGAATTAAAAAGGGAAGTAGATTATCGATGTGGAGCCTAGTGTCACCATTTCCACCACCAATATCCAAAAGGATGAGGTCAAAGATCTATAGGAGAGGGAGTGGCTCTTCCACTCAAAAATGTGGATGAAGGGTTCTCCACTGCAGTTCATTGTCGACAGCAAGATCCAAAAGAACCTCATTTCAGTGGAGTTTGTGAAGTAGTTGGGCCTACCAACTACACCACACCTGCAGTCGTACACCATCGGGTGGCTTTGCCAAGGGCAAGATCTTCACGTCAGCCAACAACGTCGCCTTCCCTATAACATCAAGCCCTTAACAGATGAGGTATTGTGTGATATTGCTCCTCTTGGAGTTTTTGATGTTTTATTAGGCCAACCATACTTGTGGAAGCGACATTTTGTGTATGAGTCTAGACCTCGTACTGTTATTATTACTTTGGGAAATAAGTTTTACATGATACCGAAGGTAGCATTGCCTACTGTCGTTTCTTTTATCACTTCAAAGAAATGCAATAAGATCATTTCCCAGACCGGGAAATTTGTTTTTGTTATGATTCGCCCTCAGGACAAGAAGAAGATTGTGGCCACAACCTCCTGAAAAGGCTCCTTCACACGAAAACAACAGAAGGAAAAGGTTGTAGAGGAGTACAGGGACATCTTCACCTCACCCACAGGGGCACTTCTACATTGTTAGGTCAGGTATTTGATCGATCTAACCCCAGGCGCAACGCTACCCCATGGACCAATCTATCGGTGCTCTATTATGGAGAACAGTGAAATCAAGAGGCAGATTAAGGAGTTGCTGCAGAAATGGCACATCAGGCCAAGTTCATCACCCTTTGGGAGCTCAATCATGTTGGTACAGAAGAAGGATAGGACTTGGAGACTCTGTGTTGACTATCGAGCGTTGAACAAGATCATTGTCCAGAATAGGTATCCAATCCCACGGATTGATGACCTTTTGGAATAGCTCAAGGGGGGCAAATATTTTAGCAAGATTGACTTGAAGTCTGGTTATCACCAAGTACCGATTGAACCCTCTCATGTGTGGAAGACTACCTTCCAATCCATGGAGGGCCTTTTCAAATCGTTGGTCATGCCTTTCGGGTTGACAAATGCCCCCACAAACTTCATGAGGTTGATGGATGGTGTACTTTGACCCTTTAATAACTCATTCGTGGTGGTGTATTTGGATGACATTTTCATCTTCAGCCAAAGTTGGGAAGAACACTTCCACCATATTCGACAGGTCCTCTAAACCCTGTGGAAACACAAGTTATGTGCCAATTTGGAGAAATGCACTTTTGGTATGACCCAAGTTCAATATCTGGGGTACATCATTGATGAGAAAGGTGTGCATGTGGATCCAGCCAAGATACAAATCATTCAGGATTGCGAGCCCCAACCACTCTAACAGAGCTCCACAACTTTCTAGGTCTTTCCAACTTCTACCGCAGGTTTGAGTTGGGGTTCTCTCATATAACTTGGCCTTTGAGTCAAGTCACTAAGGGAGTTCTTTTGGTCTGAATCCCAAAAGAAGGTGCTTGTCAAGTTGAAGCATCGCCTCTAATTTGCACCAGTGCTCAAATTACCAGACTTGCAAAAACCATTTGAGATCGAGAAAAATGCCTCCGACTATGCTATTGGTGTAGTTCTTACTCAGCAAGGCCATCAAGTGGCATATCATAGTGAGACACTTTCAGACATAGTCTGAAAGTATCCCACCTATGACAAAGAGATGTATTCCATTATGCAGGCTTGCTGACAATGGAAGCATTACATGTTGGGGAAGGAACGGTCATCCACATAGACCAACGATCCATGTAGTTCATACATACACAAGGGAAGTTGCCAAATGATTGTCATCAGAAATGGTCCACATGCCTGCAACAGTTCCATTTGAACATTAAGTACAAGAAGGGAAGCACAAATAATGTTGCAGGCTGCCTCAGCTGACCACCGGTCATGGCACTGATCACTGTGCTCAACTCTTGTTGGCAAGAGACTGTGAGGTGGATGCATCTTTACAAGAGCAATCTAGAATTCGACAACACATACCAAACGCTCCTGGAAGGAAAGAAAGTTCCAGATTTTTACCTCTAGGATGCACTATTATGCCACCTGGGACACCTCCGTGTTCCTTCAAGCAAGTATGCCAAGATGATTTGGGAGGCACACTATAGTTGGGTCACTGGAGATTTGGGGGTAGAGAAAATAGTGGCAGAACCTTCGACAAGATGTTGGGAAGTACATTAGATCCTACACTACCTGCACCATTACCAAACCGACCATCAAGAAGCAAGGCCTATATAATCCTCTACCTACTCCTAGTTGAACTTGGGAATCCATCTCCATGGATTACATGTTGGGCCTTCCTTCTACTAAGCATGGCAATCACTGTGTTTTCGTGTTCGTCAACAAATTCTCTAAGATGGCCATTCTAGTGGCCTGCAAGAAGAATGTCACAGCAGAAACCACTGCTAAGCTCTTCTATGAATGAGTGTGGGTACATTTTTGGATCCCATAGTCCATTATCTCAGATCAGGACAGGAGATCCCTAAGTACATTTGGGTCAAGGCTTTGGTCAATGTTGGATACCAAGCTCACTAATTCCACAACTTTCCACCCCCAAACTGATGGCCAAATAGAGGTTGTCAACAGGATGATCGTACACATTATACATATGTACAACTTGAAGCATCCATGCACATTGGATGAAAGCCTACCCTATGAACAACACAACTACAACGTAGCTCTCCATAGCTCAAATGGACACAACTCCTTTCAGTTGGGGTTGGGATTCCAGCCACTATGTCCCCATTGATGTGGACATACCATTTGCAGCTACTCAGGCAGATTCAACGCATGTCTTGTCTGAAGATGACAGGGCTAACAACTTCATTGAGCGCATTTAGCACATCCACTAGTAGGTCCATGACATATTGGATAGAGCTAATGATAAGTACAAGCAGCATCATGATCAACATCGAGTGCCACACAAGTTCTAGGTGGACAACAAATTTTGGTTACATTTGTAGAAGGAGCACCTCGTTGGTCCCCACCGCAAGCTTCGCCCACTCCAATATGAACCTTACACCATCACTAAGGCTCTAGCGGACAATGCTTTTGAGCTCAGATTCCACCATTCCTTGGTCTACATCCAGTGTTCAATGTGGAACACCTTCGACCATACTTTCCACCATTACTAGACACATCAGACATTGTAGAATATCTCACATCAATAGAGTTAAACTCGGACTACATGGAACATGCCACAACTAATCGGATCATGGACACACGTACAAAGAACACTCACCAGTATAAGATCCAGCTGTTCTGGGTTTTGAAAGCTAACCAACTCCTACACCAAGGCAAGTGGCTCACCAAGGACCAAGTTTAGCAAAAGTTTCCCCATCTCATGGAGGCACTCAACGCAATGCAGACCATTGCTTCCTAAGGGTGGGGGGTCTGATCCACGTGGATATTGGTGGCCACCCACCTATTCCACTTGGACCCCAACCATTGTTTCTTTTCAGTTTCTTTAATTGTAGCACAAATTACTATTTTTGGTAGTTTTTCGAGTCTTAAAATTTTGAAGTTGTTTTGGGAGACTAAAAGTCATTTTTAGGAAAACTTGAGAGACTAGAAAAGTCCTAAATTGGTTTCTTAGTTTGGTTTCTGCCTCCTCTTCTAGATCTTTAAAATGAGGTATTATGATAGAAAAAATAATATCGTATGCCAAAGTTACAACCCTGGGAAGTTGATGTACCAATTTACCCAAACAGGGCCCGTATTTTTGGTGCTTCATCTCCTAGGGTTAGGTTTTTGGATGTTTAGGGTTTTCCATTGTTTCATAATAATAAAATAGGCCTTTGAGCCTCATTGTAACACAGTTTAGAGGCATGTAGCCTCCACATCTCTTCTCAGAGATAAGCTACCATCACCTGAGCTAGTTTATTTCCATTTCTGTATGTAAGCATATTTCAGTTCTTTGATATTAATGAAATGAATTTGTATTGTTGTTGCATCTCTGTGTTTATGGGTATATATACATTTTGTTGCATTATTTCATACGTCTGGATCAAGATCTACCATGCATCAATCAAAGGATCAACACATCAGCAAGCAACCTCTGACAACAAGCATCATTGATGAATCAGTCCACCATGCAACACCTGCAACACAGTCTTTGACTCTAACATCACCTGTAGAACAAGTCTTCAATCCAAAAGATCAACACCATCAAGTAGCTCCGCAGGTAGGCAAGGTATGTAATCAAATCCTTTCGGCTTCATGAGTGCTATATAATTTCTCTTTTGTGTGTATAAGTATTGGGGGTTAATAAAGGCATCCATCCACAAGCCAAATACTTCACCAAACTCAACCTTTACATAGCCTCATTTTCATCTCCCGCTAGCCTCTTCTTCATCTCCCACTAGCCTCCTCTTCATCTAACTTTGTTTTCATCACCACCAACCTTGTTTTCATCACCATTAGTCTTGTTTTCATCTAGCCTTGTTTTCATCACCATCAACCTCCTTCAACAATCCCCATCAAAATTGAAGAGTTAGTTAGCCAACAAGAAAATAATTAGGGCTGGGGGAAGGGAAAATTGAGGAGGACACCTACCCCAAAGCCAAGGATAAACAACCTGCGACATCCATGACAAGGCCAACCACTAGATCAGCCACAAATATGACACTAAAAGCACAAACAACATTGCTACAGGAGAAAGCATGGGTGCTACAATAGAAAGTAGTGGTGCTACAAGAGAAAGACAGAACTACTACAGGAAGGAATAGATTTATAAAAAGTGCTACAGGAGGATGCAGTAGCATCCAAAGAGGTAGAAATAGGACCCTAAGAACTCCAAGAGCCTGAATCACAGCCTAACCTAGAGTCCTATTATAAATTTGTGAAAGAAGGAAGGATTATTCCCAAGAAATTTTCAGTAACCTTCCTCTTATTCAAATTGGAAAAAGATAGGGGCATAACTCACATATGGATGCAGTTGCAAAAGCAAAGAAGGTAGAGGATGTGGGACAACAGAACAAAGTCTACCCATCAAACTGGTATCAGGATTAGAGGGGTCTCTAGAGTAGGACCATCCATGGTTGAGTTCTATTCAGAAGAAACGACCTCTACAACTGCCTAAGAAATCAAGAAGATACCAAAGGACACCATGATAAAGGAAGGAAAGAAGAAGAAGGCTAGGTTGCTCAAGGGTGAGCAACAATTTCAGTAGGGGGAAGATGATGGACCCCAAAATTGTCTATTTTATTAGGCCCATTTGATTATTTATAGACACTTAAAACATGTATTTGACCCCCTTACTTGAACATCATAAAGTTAATTCATAGTATTAATGGGTCCTTAGAAATTTGGTTTATCCTTGCTTTTTATTTGCCTAATATTATTTATTTTTGTAGAAAATTGTGAGAATATTGGGCAGATTATGAAGATCTGCGGGATGAGATAATTTAGGGGCTTGCTACCTGCTACAGGAAGATCAATATTGAATAGCATATTAACAATATATTGTGAAATTATTGCACAAATTTTGGAGCTCAAGAGATTGAGAAAATCTAAGAATGGGTTCCCTGTCATTTAATGCAAATTCCTAGTGTTGGGAACTAGATCCACTATTTGAGGGATTTTGGAGGCTAAAGCTCCCTTCTTTGAAGGATAATGATTCCCCATCAATTTGTATAAGTACCAATTCGAATTTTCCTCCAGGGGCATGTATTTCTTAGTCTTCTTGTGGAGAAACTTTTTTATTTAGCAACTCCACTTTCATTTCTAGCAGGGTTGTACTTGGATTTATTCAAATAATGAAGTTTGGTGCCATTTTTAGCTTCTAAAGCTTGGTTTCCTTCATAGGAATCTGCTTTTCCTTGTGCTTGGCCATCCCAAGAGCCTCAAATCCCTCTTGTAAAATTTCTTTATTTCCTTTGAATGTCTTTTTCACTTGCATCTCTTATTTCTACATTTACTTTTTGTGCTTCTTTTGTTGTACTGTTACATTGGTTAAATGATTGAAGTGAGTTTTTTTGCAGGTTATTTACAGAGTCAAAAGCATGATGCATCCTTAGAACAACTTTGAAAATTCATCTTCATCATTGAGCTACTTGAATTGGTTTACTAGTTCACAAATCTAGAATTTCTAGAACTCCCTTATAGCAAAATAGTAGTAATTTTTTGTTATTTTTTAGAACGTTTTATGAACTTAATTTGAGTTTATTACAATTGTATTGGGTCATAAAAAAATTCAATTTAATAACAAAATTCACCCCATATAATTTTCACTTGATTAGGTTAAGTATTTGGTAGGGTAACTAGTTCACTAGTTCTTGAATTTATAGATTTTAGACTAGTAATTTTCTGCTATTTTTTAGCACGTGTTAACATGGCATTTTGGAGTGACTCCACTTGGAATGGAGTCCTAAGACATCCTACTTAATATATATAATAAAAAAAAATTACATGCCATTTTCATTTTATTTACTTGGGCATTCGACAAGTTATCTCCTCCTATAGCATGTGTAAACTTGACCAGATTTGCTCCAAAATAGTGTTTTTATCTCTTAGGCATGAATAATTACCCCTAGGCTCTAAATCCATGATCAAGGGAGAATAAAAACCACTTAAGAATTTCATTTTTACAAAGTAAATTAGGCCTATTTCCTTGAATTCATGCTCTTAGGTTTTCAATTACAAATTGTTGTTCTGCATAGGATTAGTTTCTTTTCAAGGAAATTTTTCACATTCTACAATCAGACTAATGATTTAGTTGGTGGCAAGTAGCACAAAGTTTATATTATGCAAATATACAAGTACTTTTCATTCCTGCAAATAGAATAACCTTTACCTTCTTGCAATTAGGATTAGTGTTTACATTTGAGCAAGTAGCATTTCCATTTCTTGCAAAGAGAATAACATTTCCATTTCTGCAATTAGTTTAGACTTTGATTTCATGACATTCACTCCATTACATCAAATCAATGAAAGAATGACACATTGTATGTTTCAAATATAGTGCCAACACCTCTTAAGTTCGTACAAACCCAAGGTTGATAATTTACGCTGGTAGTGTTGGGAGTTGCAACATTCTTGTTGCAATACTGGGGCTCATCACATGGAACATGCATGTGATTTCATCGTTATGAGTTGTCATTGACACAGAGGATTTCCTATATTGACAGAGGTTTTTCCTAGCCTTGTCATTTCTTGGATAGCCATGGTTTTGTGGGTTTCTTTCCTTTTTTTTCTGGTTGGTTCTCATGTTCCTTTGGTTGTGGGTTGAGTTACTAGTTCCTAGAATAATTGGTTGGAAAACTACTCTGGAAGCCCTGTAACAGCTTGGGTTGAGTTACTAGTCCTGGAATCCCTATAACAGTGTGGGTTGAGTTACTAGTCTGGAAGCCTTGGTTGGAAAAACAGTCTGGAAGCCCTTGGTGGGTTGAATCACTAGTCCTAGAAGCCTTGGTTGGAAAAATGCTTTGGAAGTCTGACAAGAACTGTGGGTTGAGTTACTAGTCCTGGAAGCCTGACAATAGTTATGGGCTGAGTTACTAGTCATGGAAGCCCTAGTAAACGCTCTGGAACCCTAGACATCTTGGGTAGAGACCGATCTGGTGATGGTTAGTGATGTCCGACCGTGAGGTGGAATCACTGGTTGATGGTTGAGGGTTTGGCCTCTGGAAGCATTGATTTGATTTGGGTTGGTTTATTCTATGATAACCCACATTCATGCTTGGAATATGGCACAGGAGTGACTGGTTGAAGAAATATTTGGCTCATTCCAGTCTATGGTCGTATGGTACATGGAAGTCCCTGACTTGGTCGAAATTTTCATATACTAATATGAGTTATTTTCTATTGTTATATATGAGCATATGTATTGATTATGATGGTGATATTATGGTTGATTTTCCATGGTTTCTACGATGGTTATTTATTGGTTATATTATGTACATTGTCTATGGCTCTTGACATGTTTGATGAATATATGGATTGTTGATGAATAAATGGACTAATAAATGTTATTGAAGCTATTATGAGAGGGCATTATACCTCCTTGGTGATTCTTAGATAAGTTTCATACCCTTATGTTTATTTATGCATTCATGACTAGTATATTATATGTTTGCCATGTGTTTGATGGAATGTTTGTCATGGTTGGGCTTAGTTAGGTCAACCCTTGATTAAGTTTTATGTTATAGGCTTTGTCTTGGTGTCATTTATTGTCTTGTAAAGTCTCATCAAGTTCTGGCCATTGGTCTGGAGACTAGCCTTGAAAAAGTGGCTTAAATCTCACAGTCTCTGGCACAGAACTAGCTAAAAAAGACTACAGTCTCACTGTTGCAGACATTGTGGGAGTGACTGGAGGGTTCCAATCACATGGAGACCTTGTCATGGGAGCGACTATGGGTTTCATTCATTGAAAGGCTTGGTTAACTTAGGGGTGGGGCACCTGGAGTGGTGGATTACCTCCTAGGGGCCCTATATCACCTGAGGGAGGTATGTGAAGTGTTGGTTTGTTGATTCCACTTCCTTAACTGCACTCAGGGAGCTGAATCATATCATAGTAACTCTTCATCACAGATTTACCCCGATGGACCAGTTAGATTGGGTAAATGTGGGAGGAGGGTGTTACACAATGGTTTTTAACATTTATATTTTTCTATGTTTTTTATAATGTTATAGTCCATTACCCCTTTTTATCTTTTGCATTTATATTATTTTCCCCTAAGGAAAAATCGTAATTTTCATTGATATTAGGAAAATTACATGTTGTAGATGTTGTGTAGCATATGATGTAAGGTGGGGCGACTTGCCCATAAAAAAAATATCAGAGTACAAAAATGCTCCCGCCGGGATTACAGTTATAGTTCTGTCAATATATACATCAAGTAAACAGTAAATATGTACTGATAGATAATAAAAAATATAACCCATAAAACCAAGCCCATCAGGCCCTTATGCTTTGAAGTCCATATATAGCCTATGATAGTATTGGTAGTGTTCACCATCCCTCTATTCCTGAATCATCCATGTACCTCTAGGCCAGATCTCAGCTTCCTTGGATAGTTGATCGTAAATCTGGTTGCGTTCCCTGTATATATGATGGAAAACAATGAAGTCAAAATGTGCTTTAATTCTAAGTGCCTCATCCAAAATGTGCTTTAGTTAGAATGCATGACAATTAGAAGTATTGCTGAACCAATTGGTTATGATATTTGAATCCCAAAAAATTTAAATATTTCTACACTATTTTTCTAATGCAAATTGAAGTAGATGTCTGAGAGTAATGAGCTTGGAAAAGTTATTTGTTCCAATTCCCATCCCCATTTCAATTTTGAAGAAATGATAATTAGAAAGGTATAGGATAGCTCCTCCCCCACAGCACCCTTCTTGTGCAGACCTGTTGAAATATGCCCAAGGGTAATTTTTGTTGATGATTTCATGGATAACAGGCCTAGTAGAAGGAGAGATATCATCATCAGGAATAAGATTATAAGTGGCCATTACCCGGGCAGAGATTAGGTGCCATTTTGGTAGATGATTTGAGAAAATGATTTGGTTCCTGGATAACCAAATGGCCTAGCAAATGAGGGTAGGTATGTTCTTAGCTTTGAGCGGATTGGCCGATGCCCACCAGGAGTACCATGCTTCCAAGACATAATTGCCCTGCCATTGGATGGGGATAAGGGTGGCAGATAGAATCGTGTGCCACAATTCCAATGTGACTAGGAAATGAAGAAAAAGGTGATCTATAGATTTTGTTTTGTTCCTGCATAAGCAGCACCAAGATGGGCCATGGAAGGTTCATTTCAAGAGATTGCCCCTCAGGGAAAATTTTAAGAACCCCCCCTAAATTTATATGTATAATAAATGGGCGAATCTCCATGGTATATAGGAAAAATGGAAGGCGATTTTATCAATAATATAATATGTATATATATATTTTTTGGCTAATCTCTCACCAGGCATGGCGAATATTTTACTCAATCATAAAATCTTGTAATATCTTGGCGAGTCTTTCACTAAATAATAAAACTTTGTAAATTCCTAGTGAATCTTAGCATTGTGAACTCTTAGAGAATTTTTTGAAAAAGTATAAACCCATATATGACAAGAGCCAGATGGTGGAAATATCACTGTTTTTTTCACATTTCCACGACATGGAACTTGTTTATAAAATTATAGAAAAGCCAATCAAGTCCCTTATAATATGCAGGTAAGCTTATAACAGAGTCTGATACCTCTACCATGCTTGTCTTCATTCAAGTGTCATAGCTGCTATACTTAACACTGTGAATCACAACTCTCTCAGAACTCAACTCTATAGTGTAATTAAAACCTTTGGAAATTGAATCTGACAACTCCATAAAAAGGATTAGTGAAATAGAAGCTTTTGTGAATGAGCCCACTAACTATCACTACTAAACAATCAATCTAGACTATGAAATCTTCCATCTTTATCACAATCGTGCTCATGATCAAGGGAGTGTGACCCCCTGGCCTGACATAATGGCCATCATAGCTTCCAATAATCAACAACCACCTTGCAACGACATCCTAGCTCATGTCTCATGAATTTTATTCATCAATCTTAACTGATATAAATCTTATAAAGATAATATTAGAATCCTCTCCAGATTCACTATTAATACAAGGGTAAAGGAAATTTTCTAGCTCAAGGCACTAGCCAATACCAACTTTGGTATTTGTGACCCCTATGTGGGGATGCACCTACCCTGCCCCATTGGGTTTCTGCCTCGTAACATAGTTCAAGGATCACAAAAATTTCCAATATTCCTACTCCATTAGACACACTTTATATGATATACATAGTGAATGGAAAAGAAGCATTATATAACACACAATTTCACAGAAGGAAGAAAAATCTTAGCCAGTCAATATCAAAATCTTAACCACTGATTAATAAAGAATAACAAGTAGTGTAATGAATTGTTCTGAGTTATTTATTTACAAGCTGTAAAGAATGTAGTGGAATGGAAAATATTACTTAGGCAACCCTTCAATATTTTCTACTAATATGTCTGTGCATGTACATATGAAATTAAGAGCATTGTTGAATACAAATTTTCCTTTTCTCTTGCCTCCATTTTGACAAGTCAGTGTGAAATCAATGTCACTTTGAATCTCCTTTCTTGTGTGGATGTTTTGACAAATCAATTTGAAATCAAAGTCACTTTGAATTTCCTTTCCTGTGAGGGATCACATCCACAGTTGATTAGTAAAAGATAATCTACTATATATTATGTTCAAGAAACTGACTGCAATCTACAGTGGAAATGAGACCTCAATTCTTATTCTAAATTTGAATATCTCAGGACAACATAAGAGATAAAAATGCATATGGCCTTAGTAGCTAGAAAACAATCACTCCATCATTACAATACCACCTAGATTTTGGCACTTAATCTAAATATTGGCGCTAGTTGCAATGCTTATTTGCATTAACACCATGGAAAAGCAACAACAATGTTTCAAAGCACACTTACTGGACAAGTTGTAACATTTCGAGAATATTTAATGATAGCATCTGAACCTTGTAGCTATGGTGGGGAAACTAGGGAACCCAAATCTTGGAAGATATCTCATACCAAATCTGAGAAAAAAATAAAAAAGGGAAAAAATCAAAATCTATAAATCAAGCAATGAATTATTTACAAATCAAATACAATTCCTTTAACTAATAGTTAAATTATGGTGATATATTTAAATACTTAGTAAGAGGGGAACTTCAAACCATGGAATATTACCTTTGTCATTATTGTCATCCCTCAGTGACTGAGATTACAAATCAATACCTATGGAAAGATTGTAAGAAATTCTATGAAATAGTAAAGAATAACCTCTATTTTCAAGCAACAAAATCAAGACATTGTTACATCAAGAGCCATAATTGATACATAATCAATGAATCAAGTCCTTGTATGGCACAAGCTTGTTTCACAACCTCTATTTTCTCAATAACAAAATCAAGACATTGTATGTGGTTATTGCCATAAGGAAACTGTGTTCTAATTTGGAAGAGGATCTTATCAAAAGACATGGATTTATTCAAAGCTACAAAGCTAATGGGTTACTGAAAAATAAGTTGGAATATGGGATCATGATACTTAAATTGAAAACATATGCTTTCCTTTTAGAAACATTACAGTTATACAATGTTTTTTGAAAGCATTAGAATTTGAAATTGGGCCTTTCTATCAAGAAAAATTTTCATTAACAGAATGTACTTTCCTACCTGAAACGTTGCAGATATCCAAGAAAAACTTGAAAAGCAGAAGAGAACTTAGAATAATGTACTTTCTTTCCTTTCTTAACATTCTTAAAGAGTTGAGGTTCCCCAAGTCATTAGGTAACTTCGGAAGGAAATGACAGTTAGTAATAGTCCAATTCACAACTGAAGATGTGTCACAAATACGAGGGGGCATCTACTCCAAATCACAAAAGTGCTCCAGGTTAAAATCTAGCATTATTGGAAGCTTAATGCTCGACTGGGTGTTATTGAACCCAGACATTTTTTCAATCTTCACTAAAATCTTAAAGATAGCTTCTCTAAGTTCTACATGACTTTACTATGCTCTTGAAGTGGTGGCACATGCAGCCTCTCCAAGTGAATAGTCTTAAACTAAGTGAAGATGAGGCTGATAGATCATTCAGTGTGGATCTCTTTAACCCATAATTGAATACTATGTCTCTCTTGAACCCATAATTGAATACTATTAGGACTTTCAAATTTTTCATGGAACTCAAAAATGTTGGAAGAAAGTATTTGCTTCCAAAAAAGAGTAAAACTAAAGCCTCTGCTTGAGGACAATTAATGTCACACCACTAACACTTCTCCATGGAATCTGTATAGGTAAACCACAAATGTAGAATTCCATTAGAATATTGTGTTTATTGAATACAAAAATGAAATCATTGCATTTCTTTAAAATATTTTTTGAAATCAAAATTACCGAAATTACATATTGATAACCTAGTGGGTGTAGGATAAAATTCACCCGTGTCATTCATAGAAAGCATGAGAAAAAACCGAATACTATATATAAAACCAAGAAAAATTCAAATTCATCACCTCTAGGGACCTCTTAACCACCCTACCAATACATAAGTATGTTCCTGTTTGCAGTTAGAAAAATTACCCAAATTACAATCTATTTACTCCAACATATGTTGGAAAGTTATAGAAGGATGACTAGTGCAATCAATCCATTCCTTTTAGCCTTGGATTTGTTTCAATTTAAAACAGAAGTATACACATATACTTGTCCAATGTCTATACTTTAACCATTCACCTTAAGATGTTTTTACAATATAATTTCCTAGGTCTATTTAATATCTTCATTATCATAAAAACCAACCTATATATCCCTCTGAGCACTTGGTAGACCCAGAATTAAGATGAATCTAAGATGATAGAATTTCCCCTTTAAATAGTCTATGCTCACATGAATACTATGGTATTACCATGGGTCAATACCATGGGTTATCATAAACCTGGAGCTTAAAAATTACTATTAGTAATTTATAAAAATTAATAAAATTAATAGTTGATTTTATTTTACTTTTTATTTTAACCAAGCTAAAATGTTTAACATACATTAAACTACAACATCCATTTTCACTCTTCATCCACCAAGCCCCGAGAGGGATCAAATATTTTTTCACTCTATGCTAGTTTGCATATCACGATATTTGATACCTCTTGGGGGGGTTAGTAGATCCAGAGTAAAGATGGATCTATGCTGGTTTAATTCCCCATTTAAATAGGCTACATTCCAGGTGATTACCATGGGTCAATACCATGTGCCATTTTGGTGAATACCATGGGTCAATACCATGTTCCATTTTTATTTTTATTAATACTAATATTAGGGTTAATAATGTTTTTTTGCATAGTATTAATATAAAAAAATAAAAAAAAATGTTTTATTCATTTACCATACCTCTCGTTTATTTATATTTTTATTAATTTACCATACCATTCATAAATACAAGGTGACTTATGTTGTAAATATAAAAAAAAAAATTATTTGTTTACCATACCTCTCACTTATTTATATTTTTATTAATTTACCATACCTGTTTTACAAATATGGTATTTGGCCCATAGGATTCACTTAAAAAAAACCTCTTTCTTGAGCCTTCATAAATAGAACGAGGGTTATGGACTAAATATAAAAAGAGGTTTTATTTATTTACCATGCGTCTAGTTTATTTATATTTTTATTTATTTACCATACCTTTTGAGTAAGTATAAAAAGACGTTTTATTTATTTACCATACCTCCACTTTACTTATATTTTTATTGTTTACACCCTTGCATGTATATAAGGTGACTTATGGAGTAAATATAAAAATGCTTTATTTATTTACCATACCTCTCATTTATTTATATTTTTATTAATTTACCATACCTCTTTTATAAATATGGTATTTGGGCCTTTGGCCCATATGATTCACTTAAATAAAACCTATTCTTGAAAATGGGCGAATGGAAGGTTGTAACTCCTAATTTCAAGGGCTAAATTTACCTTTTTTACCCTCTCCCTTAAAATAAGGTGGGCTATTTGAGGTGATTTGTAAAAATGTACTATGATACAAAATATTCGCCCACTAAAAATTTAAAACCCCTTAATTTCACCAAAGGGCGAACATTCGCCCCTAAAATCACCCCTACCACCAACATTATCCAACACCTCATCGATGAACGGAGTTGGGAAGGGATCATGCGCACAAGCATCATTCAAATTCCTGAGATCTATGCATATCTATATCTCATCCTTCTATTTTTTATCCTAGACTACCATTGCGCTTGTCCAATTAGACTCCTCAACTGGTCCAATGATGCTTGTTGCAAGCATTTTATCTAGCTCCAACAGACCCTTTCTTTATACTTCAGAAAGATTCGGTAAGATATTTTCTTAAATGGCTTCATGTTCAGTTTTAAAGTGATCTTCATGACACCCAAGTCCCCTATTATCCCTTTCAAATCTAAAAACTTCATGGGGAATAGGTCATGATATTCACGAAGTAATTCAGTGACCTTATCTACTATCGCGTCATCCCAGTAGTCCCCAATATTTTCAAACTCTGGCTCTGCCTCCGTACCAATGTTCACCTATCTAGTTTTGAGTGACTCAATGATGTTGAGATTCTCTAGTTGCAGTCCTTCAAATTTGTGGTGACCTTCATTATCTAGAATATTAATCTTCCTTGGGTCTTTGTCTTCTTATTCCATTGTTACATTGTAGCACTCCAACACGTGGCTTAGTTGGGTGGTCCAATCAGGTTGAATAAAATCTAGAGGATCTTATAGTATATTGAAGATCGCTTCCTTAACCTCCTACAATGCTTCGTCGATACATTCAAACCCATCCTCAATGCTGAACATCATCAGAAATCCTTGGCGCAAAAGATCCCATTATTTAGTGCCATGGCGAAGTTCTGTCTCCAAGCACCAATTCAGGGTAGTGCAGTCCTTCTGTAGGGTCCACGAGCACTACTACGTAGAGTGATTTCTTCTCAAATATCATCTTCCACTTCATCAAATTGATTACCCCATTCATGTCAGTGGCCCAATTAATCCCAAGGAGCATGGGGTAGGGATTGTTGTCATCCACAATCTCTATCACTTCAAAATCAGCTAGGGCGCTCATGCCTTCAATATCAACTGTTACCCCTGAAACCTCCCCATTGCGATGATTTTTTGTTGATTCTCCATCGTTAACTGAATCAGAGACCATTATAGCGTAGCTCTCCCTATTCTCTCCCATGTTTGTTTCAGCAAAACATTCGTGTCCAACCCTAAAATAACTTGATCCATCTCATATTCTCCTATTTGTGTAGTAAGCCTAATCTCACGCCCCATTCTCATCTTATGCCTACGAATATTTTTGACTACATTGGTCCGTCAGTAGCATTTTCCTTCCTAGCACACTTATTGATCAACTGCTACAGTCCTTTCACAGCCTTGCTATCAGGCAACAGTTTCATGCAGGTCTCCAAAAACGTGGTAATCATGGACGGGTCCATTTCTTCAGCTGACTTCTCCTGACTCCTTGAGGTAGAGGCCTCAGTGAAGATTTTCTTCACTTCCATAAACATTTCCTTTACACATTCTATATCAAACCCGATCTCTTTTTCTGGTGCTTTGTAGACCCACGCACCTTCTTCAGGTTGCTTCCCCTTATCTTCACCCATCATCACTCCACTCCATAGTACAATATTTACCATAGGATCTTCCTTGCGGGGGTCAACCCTCATCATTTTCAGGTTCTGAGTCGACTACTAAGGTTGTGCCCCATTTTTGCGTATCTTAGCTAACAATATAGGGCAATCCTCTGTTGCATGGTCAAACTGAGTACAATAGTAGCATGACAGATGTGTCGGATTTGGGCAGTCTCATGCATAGTGTCCTAGTCCCTCATAGTTGTAACAAATGACCTACCCTCGACCTCTACTAGGTCCTCCTACACCTCGGCCTTGTCCGTGCCTTTGATATTCACCTTGTACTCCTCTGACGCCTTGGTGTGGAGGTCGGGTTTCTACCTACATGCTGTATGCAGGTGTTCTATCCATCATTAATTTGTAACTATGAAATTTGTGCTCATCATGACCCACTGACTGACATAAGTTGCAAAAGAGTTGTTGCAGTGTCTGTACGAATTTCTGTAGCAAATGGAAATTTTCTGCCACATGTTTTCCAGCTACTTGATAGATAGTGCACCATAGCACGGGCCCTTTACTTGGCTCTACTAGAGCTTCTAGCCTCAGAGGCATTGTTCCCCTTGCTGCAACATAATTTGCAAAAACCGGACAATGATCTTTGTCATGCCCTTGGATTTTGCACTTCAGGTATCAAACTTCTACATGCACCTTGGGCCGAGCTTTTCTATCTTTCTTTAGACTTTGCATTTCTAGGCAAAGTTTTTGCAACTTCACATGAATCTACTGAAACCCCATATTAGCATCTTGCATCGATGTCTCATGCAATCTCATCACAATTTCTAGAGCTTCTGCTTGGGTCCCAATATTCTGTTGTGATAGCACAACCCTTAGATGAGGCAGGAGCGAAGCCACAAACCATTCATGGTGTTTCCCATTAGTTAGATTCATGTTAGCCTCACGCATCGTACACTTCAATCTCTGATCCAGATCCCAGGGTGTCTCACCAGGCTTCATCATGATCTCTTTGAATCCGACAATTGATTGTGCTTCAAACTTAGGTCTATTGAATTCCTTATTCAACACACTCTAGATATATGCCAACGTGGACATCAGATTATTAGTGCAGTACTTAATGTACCACGTTAGCATGCGATCTTGAAAATCACTAACCAATGTTGCTTTATTCATTCAATCATTTGTGATACCTTGAGCTTCCCATACAGCCTTCACGATGAACCAAAACTGGTCTAGATCTTCATTTCCCATGCCCTTGAATACAAGTAGATTTACAGATTTCACCATATTGAATGGTGATGGAGGTGGTAGTGGTGTAGGCAAAGGCATATGTGGTGGAGGTGAAGATGGAGGTGGTGTGGGTGGATGCAGTATTCGCGGGAACCCTTGCTTTATCAAATGCACAACACTCTTTGGAGATGCCTATGTTGCTTTCTCGTCATCACTCAGAGGGGATTTAATTAGCGGGCTATATTTAGGGTTTGTTCTTCTCTTGTTCTTGAATTTCCTTCCACTTCGTGTAGCCCCAAACATCAAGGTAGTTGCATAACCCAATTTTCACACAACAACATCTTAATTAAAGTATTTAATGATTTTAAATACTTACCTTATGGCCCCTTGAAGAAGCGGCGCTCTGCTTCATTGTAACTAACCGAGGTATCGACCGTGAACTCTATCATGAACCCTCCTATGATACTATCTGTAGGTTTTAACCCCGTACAGAAATTGCCTGCATACGAATTCTAAAACACGGAAAAATAAATAATGCGAGAGCATAACACATAAAACACATATACACAGAGATTTTCCCAATGGATCCCAAAACCGAGACTACCAGCTTGATTTTTCATTATGTTCCTTTCAATGTTACAATACATATTTATACATGCCGAAGCATCCAATACTATGGACCGAAAACCATCGCATCCAATACCATGGACCGAAAACCATTACGTCC